>JAZHYW010013798.1:0-22191 GCA_037355805.1 Ixodes ricinus | reverse complement strand
GAGATTATCGAAGCCTTCGCCATGCGCCATTCGCCGCAAAACATCGGGTCCCCATCGCTTTGTCTCTCCGACGCCGACGTTTCCTTTCTGCGTCCGGAAATGCGACAAACGTAGGCGCCTTTGAAGTAGAGTCGCCCGCCCTTTAATCCCTTCTCAAGGTTACTTCCCTTATTATGCCTCCCCCCCCCCTTCCCTCTTTGACTTCGGCGTGCGCTGCCGGCTAAAAAACGTGTTTCTCTTTCTCTTTACCTCCACCTCCACCCTCTCTCCACCCCCACCCTCCCTTCCTTCCCTATCCTCCTCAACCCTTCCAACTCCGCGCGGAGACTGCGGCGTTTGGTGACGGATGTCAAAATAAATGTATGCTGCCAGTTGGAGAAACGTGTCGTCCTGTTTTCGTCCTCTATGTTATTCTCCTCAAACGCCTTAAAATGTGACTTCCGCACTTGCGGATCAAGGTAATTTGCATTCCCCTCTTTGGAAAAAAAAAGCTCTAGCTTTCCGCGAGGCTTTTTTTTTTTTTGATGTGCTTTTACTTTTATTGATTTCCAGATTTAAAGGGGCCATGAAATTAAATAAAAATTTTGTTTGGGCTAGTTGGTACATATCAATTAAAAGATTAGAAGGCGTGACTAAGGTGGTTTATGAGATTCCTTTTAGTTGCGGCCAAGTTTACGTTGGTCAGACCGGCCGATGCCTTAAAGGGACACTCAAGTGGTATTTGAGTTCGTGTTTTGATGATGACAGCTGAATTTAGACGCCCTAAGTATCCCTAAAAACCAAAAGTATAGTCATACGGTGATTATTTCTTTAATAAAAATGTAATTGAAGGCCGCCAAACCTCGGATCCATCCGAAAACGAAACCACTCTCATTGGTCCTCGCACGCTTATCAAAAGGATCTCGGGCCAATGGCGTTGGACGACGCTCCGTCGCGCAGTGATCCCGAGGTAGCCGCATCGGCCGAACCTCTTTGTCATTCGAGCTTCGATCATGGCGGAGTTCTCTACGCTCGAGGACCTGACGCCGTTAGAGGTTGAAATTCTTCGGCGGACAGCCGACCTGGGGATGATTTCCTATGACGCCACTCCGACGTGCGATGTGGACGATAGCAGCGCTTCGGAGTCATGTTCGGGTTCGAGGACGACGAAACGCAGACCTTCTTCGGGCGTTTTGCGGTTTGGGCAAGTCTAACCAAACCAACGTTTGACATCGCAGCGTTACCTCTGGTGCGTGATGTCAAGCGATGTCGCCACGTTGACTTTCGCCTCGGGAGGACGGAGGAAGGCTGGTTCAGACATGTGCAACGAGCGCGTACCTACGACTGCGTCCGTTGCAACCGGAGCGACCGGAACGGCCGCTCTGCGCCACGCGTCACACAGCTGCAACCAGCTACGAGCACAGCGCAGCCGCCGTCAGCTGTTTCAGCGGCCCCTCTAAAAGGGGACGCACTGCTACTCAATGCCGTAACAGAATATAGACAGACAGTTTTCTATAGCCTAAAGCTTTATTATTATTTTTCTTGATAGGCTTGCAGGCTACAGTGGATGAAAAAAAGAAAATAAAAAGATGCAGTACGCCGTCTTGGACGATCACGACTCTAATACACGACATTACAATAGTACAAATATCGCCACACGCCTTTTCTACGATTATAAAAGACAATGTAATCTTAGCAGCGATATAGCAACGTAGAAATATGATTTCGTGATCAGATAGACGTTGCGAGCGTTCAGGATTGCTAACACTAATCACTTTTTCTCCGGTGATGAAAACGCGTGAAAATTCGCATCCTTTATACGGTACGCGCCAGTAATACCTCGAACTTGAGCACACGCATGAAATGCGCCAAATAAAAATCCGGGCGATGTTCGAGGACACAAATGCTTAGAAGCACCACTGTAGTCGAAGTAAACTAAACACGACGGCACGGGCGTTTCTGCTGTCTTGAGAGTGCCGCCACGACATCGCCGCACGAGTAGGTGGATCTTCCCTTCTAGTACGTGCTGGGTTATCATAGCGACACACGACGAAAATTCACAGTCAAGGATAGCGCTTTTACGCGGAACGATGAGCTACCACCACGCCGAGCCACGCAACGATCACCACCGACGCCATGTTCGCAGAAAAGCCGGCACGACTGGCACGACCGGCATGCAACGCGCCGCAGTTCTCCTCGACGTGCGATTGGTCTGCCGCAGTTGTTGCCAACGCAGCAGGGAAGAAAGGCACGCTAAAATTTTCAAACATGCGATAATTTCATTGGTCCTCGCAAGTACAGAAAGAGTCCGCGCGTATTTTATTCCTGCGTGATTAATAGGCGGTTCTGCCTTTTAAAACTGAAGATACTCATTCACTGACATTTCCTTAACGCCATCGCACCAACAAGTAGCTTCTCCAAAAACCGCTTGAGTGTCCCTTTAATGAAAGAGCGCGGGAACACAAGCTAGCCGGGCGCAGTAATTCGGCTCAGCATCTTGCGGAGCACTACGAACAATGCGGGTGTGAACCTTTGTTAGAGCACAAAAGGTTTATTAAGAGAGGGAAAGAGAAGATGGAAAGGGGATTAATCGTAGCTTTCGGTATACACAAAGCGGCTGACAAATGCGTAAGCAGCCATCCCTTTATCTACTAAGCAAAGAAATTCTGTTTCTTGAGGGCTGCGTGTGATGAGCGATACGAACCTTTATCTGCTGCATGTGTTTAGGCGATGGGGATCGACAGTTTAACAATGTTTCGTGTTTTATAAAATCAGTTGGACGTTGACGCTTGTCCGTGTCGTACGTGGTTCTTTTTCGTCCTGTTCTGTTCGCGCCTTTTATCCTTTTAATCAACATGAAATGAATTTCGGGCTGGGATAAGTGATTTTGCATTGGGAGTTTACTATTCGCATATCGTTTAGTGGGCCAAAATAAAAAGCGTAGGAAGTCAAAAGCCAGCTTTTCGGTACGAACATTTGAAAATATAGGGGACTATTTTGTATCTCACTTCCCTTGAAAGCTCTCCGCCTTTTCACTGTGATACATCCGCTGTACTCAGAGCATGTCAGCGTTACCCAAAGCACGTGAACGGTACCCAAAGCACGTCAGCCGACCGAGCTCACGCATTGGACACGAGAACTGCGTCACTCGGATGTATGCGCTCGTCAACAAATATTTGGATTCGCGTTCGTGGTGAATGAGTACCCTGACGGAATTTATTATCACTTGCGAATGACAAGTTATATGATGTGCTCAAAAAGCACGGTGAAAGCTTGGAGTCATCGCACCGGTGCAAAAGCATGTCACGACCACGTGATTTTTCAATCCGCTTTTGAGTTGAGGATTAAAGCTAAGAAAGAATGAAAATAATTTCATGACTCCTTTAAGCGGATTACAATATGAATATAAATGCAAAGGGGGGGGGGTATTACATGAGTGGGATGCTCTGCTAATCTTTGAGGATGTCACTTTCAGCTGGGTCATTGGGTGGTTATTTTTTTTTTGACTCAGCGGCACTGTAGCGTGATAGTGTTCATAACGGCGCGGAAGGTGCTATCGCACCACTTACCCAATTAATGAACCACAAGCAGCAGTGAAGCACGTGAATAATAGGCAGTTTCATGATACTCCTCAATCATATGATTTCGGAACAATGCTTTTCAAAAGAAATGCCATTAAAACTATGATGGACCGAATCTGCCGAACTTTTGAAGGAAAGTTCGGCAAAGATTCGGCGAAAATCCGGAAAATGTCTGCGCACGCGCGAGAACGCGACGGGGCCATGGATTGCAAATGGACGCCGTGCAGTCGTGCGGTTACCATCGTGCAGTGTAGTACAACTAGCGGTTACGGCGATGTGTGGTGTAGGCAACACGGTAACTGTGTGTTTGTGAGCGAGTGTGGTTGTCTTCAATATTTTCTGCCTCAAGAATAGAAGATCGAACAGTAATTTACGCAGTCCACTGCGCAAGTGCCAAATGATGCGGTGCATTCTGGATATATACACTGGATAACGTGATTTTCATGTGCCCTTTCCAGTGATGAAACGAGGTTGTTGAAATATTGGCAGACAATTACTTTAAAGCACTCCTCGGAGATATAACAATTCTGTTTTCGGCTCAGAAGTAGTGTGTACCAAAACAAAATATTATTGCTTTTTCAATCAGTGTTATTTCGCGATTTTCATGTATCTGCATAAAATTAAACAGAACTGAAATGCTCGACGTCTCACATCCGACATTCCTAACTCTCCCCATCTTCCTAAACGTCCGTGTATGTCCTAACACCAGAAACCCGCATTTTAAAGGTTAAAAACGAGAGTTTGCGAGCATCAGACGCACATTTTTATGCAAAGCTGACGCCAAGTTACTCAAATCGAAAAACATGCATATTTACAATAATATCAAATACGATAATATTGTTATCTCTTCTGATGAAGGCTCAGCAACCGTTGCATCGTTTTCGCACACGAAACGGTGATTACCCGAGAAAGCAAGAACGTAGTATTATTGCCTTCATTTTAACAATGTACACACATATTCAGGCTTGCGATGGTTCCTCAAAACCGAAACTCTCGCTTCTACCCAACCTCGTTGTCACGCCACTTCTGCAAGCAGTCACTAAAATTGCCGGTAAACACACAAAAACGACACCGGTACAATTACCGTGTAGAATATCACCTTATTTAGTAATAACTGTGTCAATAAGCATTACATGTTGCATTTAAGTTAAGAAAGAAAAAAAAAGACATAAAACCTTTTTTCGCCAGAAAAATCTCAATATCAATGTTAAGTCAGGTAACAATGTATTTTTGCCGAATTTTTGCCGAATCTTTAGAAAAGTTCGGCAAAAGTTCGGCTGAGACGATTCCCAAGATTCGGCGCCGAACTTTCGATTCGGCAAAAGTTCGGCCCTTCACTAATTAAAACGACGGTCGTCGCACAGAGCTTCGCATAAGTCAACGGAACAGTGCTGGAGGGGCCGGCGAACTCCAGAACAAGGCGGCGGTGGCGCCCTCTACTAGCATCCACAGAACGAGTAACCTCTCCGGCCAGCACTCTGGTTACCATGAACTTTTAGAAAGCTGTTCTTTCGGTAAAAACAAACGGAAAAAAACTCTTTTTGTAAGAATTCTTATTGGAGATCGGTACAAATAGCAGGCACGTGATGGTTTTTAGAAGTTTTAGTTTACAAGGTTTCGCGGTACAATTAATATTGTTTTTATACAACCACCTCTCACCGACGATGTCGGGTAGCGCGTCCCGACCTGGGTGCATGATGACTTTTGCGGTACCTCAAGGCACGCCCGCTTAGGTGGTGGGGGTTAGCATATCTACCGTATATGCTTCGGCGCCCAGATTGCCGATGAAAGCCGAAGTAGAGGAGTAGCTCTCTGAGAGTAGAATGCGGTACTCCTGAACCAGCGACTGTGTAGTTTCTGTAGTGGCCGAGGCGGGAGAATCGGTGGCGTTGCGAACGCCTGTAGTCTGTTCCCGCCGCACGGATCTGTGCAACTTTCTCGGCAAATATTCTATGGCAGTATGATGAGTATTAGTTACGTTGTCTGTAATACTGTTTCCGCGATCAGGTTCCATGCAACGCAGCAGTGGCATTGAGACTCTAGGAATAAAAGCAAGACATTGTTGCCCCAAATCATGGGGAAGCACTGTTGCGAGGAGCGCTGCCTCGTCATGCAGTGCAAATGTTGAAAAGATGCATGCGGCAAAAGTTGGCAAAAATGATGTACAGCTGCAGCCCCGTTGTGGCGCGCAACGTCTGCCGAATAGGTTTGAGCACCAGTCAACCAACAATAGTGCCAAGTGTTTCCGCAACAATTCCTCGGAACATTTATCCCAACCTTGCGCAAAACTGTTGTGTCGTACGGTTGGAACACTTTTAGAAAGCAATGTTTGACGACTGCATTCTGGCAGTATAAACGCAATCTGTTTCTGAATCTGACACGGGAACAGTTTGCTGACTGTAAAAACGAACGTTGCGATGACTGTTTGTAAGCTTTGTTTTCCCAAAGCAAAAAAAGTTACGTTGCCACAACATTTCGGAATTAAAGGGCCCGACGCTACCGCAACATCAGTCGAATAGTAGCAAAACAGCAGTTCTGCACTCTCGCAAATGCAAACGTGACGTTGTTGCGGAGCTTGTGTTGCGTGATAATGTTTCACCTACAGCTGCGCTGATCGTTTCCGCAATGTTCAGCAACATCAGGACAGCACACATTTTGCTGGGTAAAAGCAATGCTTCGGTAACTGTTGCGAGCATGAGACAGTCAACGGTTGACCGACACAGTTGCCGCAGTGCTTTAGCAGCGGACACTTCTGCAGTGTTATGACTGTTGCTACAACATTGTTGCGCGACTGCAGTAAAACTGTTTTCATGTTGCGAAACTTTGTTGCGCCGACTGTCTCCACAACATAAATTGTTACCTGGGACGTCATTTTTGGCCTTTGTGGGCATTGCAAAGAGGATATTTAGAACCATACATACATGATGATAACATCATAGCACACGGACATAAATGAGGACAAAACGGGCCCAGCTACAGAAAATAAATATTACACTCGTAAGAAATAATTGTCTGTAACTTGCTAATTACAAAGATAAACACACCTCTGAGCATCTAAGTTTGATAGTATGTGTATATGCATTGTTATATAGCAGTTTATGCATTGTTATATTGGAACGAAAGCACGTTATATCAAAATCTTCAGAACTGCCGATTCATAAAATTGTCGATTAGTACAAAGATCGCAGGCGCTTCCTCACTAAAAGCTGCTGTGAATATTGGGTGACCCAGGGCTGAAACAACTTCCCCTAGGCCCTACACGCGAGGTATACCTTTCGTTTCATTTTCAGAAATTCAAACATTCAAAGAAAGATAGAAAAATGCGAAAATTTTATCCTAAAAGCTATATCGTAAAATCGGTGATCGGTACAAACGTAAAGATCGCTGGAGCTTCCTCGCTAAAAGTGTTGGCTATTATGCGGTTACCTTGGGCTGAAACAACTTCTCGAAAGGCCCAACGTGCGACGCATACATTTGGCATCGATTCTCAGACACTCCAACGTTGAAACAAAGCCAAAAGTGTGCGAAAATTGCATGCTCAAAGTCTTATCGATTCTCGAATACATTTGGGAATTCGAGCACCGCTTCGGTGATATGACTGATGCTGTCGCACAGGTGCTAATGTCCAGAACGATCTTTCACAGAAAAGGTATAAAGTCTCATTCTTTCGGATCTTCACGTTATACCTGCGTCAGAGAGCACGAAGAAGTCCGAAATCGTCGGCAAGCAGCGGCACATTACGACTACCGCGCACCGAACAAACTCGCATCTACCAGCTCAGGGCGCTGCCATCTTTCCGGTGACATCACGGCTCTTGAGAGGTCACGTGACGAGCAGTAACTCGGCTGCTATGGGCACGGTGCCAGCTCGGCCCGTTGCTATGGAACCGCGTGTAACCAATCGCGGTGAGAGGCGGCACAGGGAAAAGCGTGGCGCTACTCTGGCAGCTACGCTGCCATATCGAGTGGCTCTAGGTACACCTAAAGCCCCTTCACGTTTCAAAACTAGCGCAAGGTTCGTCAATGCACGAGGCACTTGCAACGTGCAGCCCTTGGGAAGATCATGGCGGCACAGCGCAACACTGAGCTACATTTCTAGGCGCCATGAATTTCCACGAAGTGGCGCTTGCGTGCAGTGGTGACATCTCGAGCCATTTCTACAACAGAATGGCGTTACTTTTCCAGGATAGCAGGTCTTTGAGGTACGCGCGATTCGGTGTCAGAGTGCCTTCATACGCACGCGCGCTTTTGCTGAGTGCGTGACATCTCAGCCATTTTCAGCGCCCAATCGTTTTCATGCATTTTGAGTGCGCGCAATACGGTGTCCATCAGCTCGAGCGCGCAGCTTTGGCTAATGCATAGACGACATTTTATCGCCCAAGTCAGCACCAGAGTGCGTGAGAGCGTCACGCGCTGGCACATTCGGTGCAACAATGGATGTCATGGTGGCACAGCGCAACACTGAGCCATTTCAGGGCCATGAATTTCCAAGAGGGCGCGCGGCATGTCCCGAGCGACTTTTCCAGGATAGGTCTTTAGGTGCACCGTTGGGTACACCTACCCCTATTGGCGACGAGCGCGATCGAAAGCGCCGCTGTGATCGGCCTTCCACGATTGGTCGAATGCTGACTATGACGTAGCAAAGGATTTTCCATCGACGGAAATAAGAGTGATGTAAGAACTTCAACTTTGACGGTGTTCGCAGTGTTGGTTTCAGAGCGCAATGATTTCAAGCTTCGACCGTGCTAACTACAAACACCATCGAGGTTGTTTCATTTCATTTCATTTCATTTATTGTTCTCTCAGGGCCCGAAGGCATTACAGAGAGAAGTGGGGTTTTTCTAAACGGAAACATATGAGTATAACGATACATAAGGCAAGACATAAAACAAAAGTTATTGAACATCAAAAAACTTAGTAATGGCAATTTTAAAATCAGTAGCATCAGTTATCGAGACTATGGGTGCAGGAAGGCGATTCCAATCTATAGATGTCTGAGGGAGAAAGGAGGCATTGAAAGATGAGGTGTTACACTGGGGGACGCCCACTTTTAGATGGTGATTAGTTCGTAGCGAAATGTAAGATGGTTCTAAGAATAATGTTTGACGAAGTGTTGGATTAGAGTGAAAAATCTTCTGGAAAAGACAAAGCCGGGATATTTTCCTGCGAAGAGAGAGGTTAGGCAAGGAAAGGGATGCTTTCATAGATGTGACGCTGGATGTGCGATGATAGTTCGAGAGGATGAAACGAGCGGAACGATTTTGTATGGACTCAACAGCGGATGAAAGGGTGATACCGGGGTCCCAGATAGAGGCTGCATATTCCAGTTTAGTACGGACTAAAGTCTTATAGATTAGAAGCTTTAATGAAACAGGAGTAAGCGAAAGGTTTCTTTTGAGGTAACCTAGTAAGCGATTAGCGCTATTAGTGACATATTCGACATGTAAATTCCAGGAAAGGTCATTGGTTAGATGCACACCAAGATATTTATAGGAAGTAACAGAAAGTAGGGGGAGTTAATGATGTTGTAGGATGGACAAGTGTTATTATGCCTGGACACTCTCATAGATCTACATTTAGATGTGTTGAGTTCCATATGCCATTCTGAGCACCATTGTGTGACGTTGTTTATATCAGTTTGAAGAACAGAAATGTCAGAATCGTTAATAATTTCTTTATAAATGACACAGTCGTTAGCGTACAAGCTGATGGAAGAGGAAACATGCATAGGAAGATCGTTAATATAAATAAGAAATAGTAGTGGACCGAGCACAGAACCTTGAGGAACACCAGAGTTAACACTTGATAATGATGAGTTAGTTCCGTTGGCGCAAACAAATTGAAAACGATTTGTTAAAAACGATTCTATCCAATTGAGTATGTTATTATCTATGTTTAAGTTACGAAGTTTATGGAGAAGGAGTACATGGGGTACTTTATCGAAGGCTTTGGAGAAGTCAAGGAATATGCAATCTGTCCTGGAACCCCGGTCGAGAACGACGTGAAGGTCATGGGTAAAAGTTAGGAGTTGTGTTTCACATGAATAGAATTTTCGAAAACCATGCTGTGCTGGGTGAAAAAAAGAGTTCGAGTCCAGAAAGTTAATAAGATTGGAATATATTACGTGCTCAAGTATTTTGCATGGGATGCTTGTTAAGGAGATAGGACGGAAATTCAAAGGATTATGTTTATCACCGCCTTTGTGGAGAGGAATCACCCTCCCCACTTTCCAGTCTCTAGGTAGTATCTGTTGTTCAAGTGATTGGGTAAACAGTTTTGATAAGATGATGCTTGAATACATTTTAGTATTTTTCAAAAACTTAGTATTAATATTATCGATGCCTGCTGAAGTTGATATTTTTAGGGTTTCAATAATATTCGCAATACTCTCGCAATCAACAATGACTGGATTCATTTGCAGATACTCACAAACTGGGAGAACCGGATGGTCAGAGGTAATAGGTAGTGAAAAGGATTTAGCAAACTCATCATTCAATACAAAAGGGCACAAATCACCTTGAACTTCAACTCCGTCATTATCCCTGAGCGTTACGTCCTGACTGTGACTGGGGCTAATAACTTTCCAAAATTGCCTGGGATTATTAATTAGCATGAATGGTAGTGTACTGTTGAAAAAAGTGGCTTTCGCCTCCTCCACTGCTTTTTTGTACTCCGCTGCAGCAAGATGATATACTGCCCAGCGTTGATCATCGTTCGACATTTTAGCAGAACGAAATAGCCTTTTCTTTTTATTTGACAACCTCTTTAAAGTCGTACTATACCATGGTGACTGGGGTGATAGAGATATGCTTCGAAGGGGCACATGAGCACTCATAAGTGACGCAACCTTTCTTTTGAATAGATTCCAGTTATTTTCAACAGAGCGCTCCTCAAAGCCATGTGTATAATTATCTAGAAAGAGGCATAATTCGTTATTTATAGATTCAAAATCCGCCCTCGCATAATTATATATTTTCTTAATTTGCTTTGGTTTGGAACATTTAGGGATATCTAACATGAAATGCAATAAAGAATGGTCGCTAAGACCGGGCATATGACTTAGTGAGGAGATAAGATCGGGTGATGTTGTTAAAATGAGGTCTAACAAAGATGCGGTTGTTGCTGTAACACGTGTAGGTTGCGCAACAATCTGTGAAAAATTAAAATCTAGACACATGTTTACAAACTCAATGCACTCTGAGGAAAAGTGATTAACGGAAGTACGCACATCTGACCAATCTATGGAAGGATAGTTAAAATCACCAAACAGTATCAAGGGTGCACTTGGAAAACGAGCTATGACTGCACTGATCGCATCATGAATCTTTGGGACAAAAGTAGCACTTGCATTTGGGGGACGATAACACACCCCGAAAATATATTTCTTGTTTCTTATATTTAGACCCACCCATACTATCTCAAGTTCAGAAGCGATATTGATGTGAAATGTTTGTATGTTATCAGCTACCGCGATTAACACACCGCCACCGTTTCTTTCGTCCCTGTCATGACGGTACATATTAAAACGTTTCTGACAGCTTAATATTTCACTATTGCGTATTTTACTTGACAACCAGGTCTCAGTGAGAACAATAATGTCCGCGTTAGACGAGTCGACAATTGACGATAAATCCTGGCGTTTATGCATAACGCTTCTAATGTTAGTAAAAATAACAGAAATATTATTCACACAGATATCATTATTGGCTCTGTAACTCCTCTCTGATTGTTATGGCAAAACTGATGCAGGAGTGGAAATTCCGGGGTTACTACCAGATGAACTAGCCAATGGAAGAGGTAATGCTTGGTTTGAAATTCCAGCTCCCTGTTCAGCTGAGGTTTGATAAGGCTCACGGAAGTTTAACTCGTTCACAGAGTCTGTGCTAAATGTATATATGTAGCATTTATTTCCCATAATTAGCTTATCGAAACGCAGCTTGAAAGATAGGCCTTGAGGCTTTGCAAATTGAAGTAGTTTTCTTCGAGCAAGACGCACGGATGGTATAAAGTCTTCACTTACAGATAGGTGTGTTCCCTTGAATTTGTGCGCGTTAGAAAGCACCATTTCCTTATATTTGTAGGAGAACAATTTTAGTTCACAAGGTAATCGACGTCACGAAAGGTAACCAAAAGAGGGCGCCACCAAAACATCTCGCCGCCAATAGCCATCATACTTAAGCTGAGGGAGAGAGAAGAAGACACCATAGCAAGCGGGTGTGTTATTCATGCTCTCCGATCAAGAAATGCTCGGCGCCAAGACCAGTCCCGTGCTACCAAATTTGAACCCTTCGTCTGAACTTCATAGAGGCCCTAATCCTCCGGTGAATCAATAAGAAGCGGCCAAGGCTTCTAGCCAACCTGGCAAAGGCCAACCTGAAGCCGTGGACACGAGGGCCGCTGCCGCCGGGCAAGGCGATGCCGGACCCGTCGCTGACACGATGGGGAAAGCAGGCCAGGCCAGTACGACACCCTCGATACTGCAGAAAATGACCTTCGAGGTTCCCGTTGTATTTCAATTCAGTGAGCGAGCCACATTTCCTTCAGCTAGAACAGCGCCCTCAGCCGAGCAAGCCTTGAAGGCTCTCCTTTCGACGATCTCAAAGGACCGCCTCATCGACATCTTCAAGAGCATTTTAGGCGAATCCTTATACCGTGGGCGAATCTCACAATATTTTTCCAGCAGCCAAGGCAGAAAAGAAGGAACCGGCGGTCAAGAACGCCCCGGTAAGTTCCCCAATGTCGGTCGCAAGCGAGATGGTTCCGCTGGTACCGGTGGTGCCAGCCGCAACGCCTGCACTTCCAGACGCTACGTCTGACAAAGCCGCGACGAGTCGGCACCACGGCGCGACGCAAGCTACGTCAATATCAAGAACACCGTAGATGTGGCACAAGCTGCGGCCGAAGAAAAACCGTTACAAAAGTAAACGGTCAGCTAGAATGATGGGGACAAAACAAAGACATAAAGCAACAGAGACATACACACCGCTGTCTCTGTCTGTGTTTTGTCCCCATCGTTTTAGCTGACCGTTTACTTTTGCAATATGTACCAACTAGCTCAACTTCAGCCTGTTATTAAGAACCGTTACCAGAGAACGACCGGACAGTCGTCACGAGCAAAAAGAAAAAGAAATGGGTCAGGGGAGACCCAACACAGCCAGCTGCCGTCGCCGCCGCAACTTGTCGGCAACGCCGTCGACAGTTCGAATACACGATCCGACTGACGAGTTCACGTATACAGTTCAAGCCACTTCTACCCCAGCTCAAGATGCAAATCTCGGGCACCCACAACAACGCATCGTTCACTATGTATCTAATCGAGAAATCCAACAGTATATCGGTTAAAACCAACTTAAAGGAGGTGGCAGAATTCTTCAAGAAAAAAATAGAAGATAAGATTTAGGACAAAACTATTCCCGTACAAGTTTTTCGCACGTACGGCAACACCTACTGCAAAGGTGTAATCTACGACATATATACAAAGTAACAGGGCCACAAGGACGATGTTTTAACCTTGAGTTAGAACCAAAGAAAACCCATGTGGTTGCTGCCCGGTGTCAGGAAAATAGCAACACAGCAGTGCTCACGTTTGACGGCGAAAAGCTGCCACGCTCCGTCCTGTATGAAAAACGGTACCTGGGGTCTTCCCGTAGAAAACCAAAAGCAGTGACATGTACCAACTGCCACCGAATTGGGCACACGCCGGGCATATGCCCGAATGCTACGGTCTGCACCACATGCGGTAAACCCCACGACCAAAATCAAAAGGGATTCCCCACTCCTAACGCACCTTTCTGCCGAGAGTGCAAGAAAGCAAGATATCGCGGCACAGATCACGCCTGCCCGACCTGGCAAGGAACAAACAAAAAAAACTTTCAGCCTTTCCACTTTGGTGAAGAAGGAAGACCAGCGGAGCTGTACTATGGTGAGACGACCTCAAGGACGACTTCTTGGACGACCTTAAGGAAGACGCCTAGAGGACGACATCTAGGACGACGTCTGGGACGACATCAAGGAAGACGTCTTGGACGACCTCAAGAACGACTTTTAGGACGACTTCGACGATGACCTCAGAACGACGTCCAGGGTGAACTCAAAGATGACGTCAAGTACGACTTTAAGGACGACCTCAAATAAAACATCTAGGACAACCTCAAGGACGACCTCTAGGACGACCTCTAGGATGGCTTCTAGGACGACCTCTCGGACAACTTGAAGGACGACGTCTAGGACGACTTAAATTACGGCATCTAGGACAACGCCTAGAAAAATGCAGCCTTCATAAATGGCGGCAACCTTTCCAGCCTTTCCACTCTGGTTTTCACCAAAGTGGAAAGGCTGGAAAAGTTGCCGCCGATTTATAAACAAGGCACGCAAGACGATTGCCTGGTTGCCGCCGTCGCTGGTAGATGGCGCTAGCTGTCCAAGTTTTTGTCACCCACCAGATGGCAGAATCAAGCCTAGAGTTCCTGATCCGAAGGCGATAAATACCGGGAGTCACGGGAACTTCAAACGCGACTCGACGTAGCAGCTGGCTGAGAACGGACAGTGAACGTCTCGTGGAGTGCCAGATAGTGCCTACGACTCCTGGTGGGACTCTGAGACCCGGGTTCCAAGGAATCGAAGAGGTTAGGCCTAACATTTTGCGAAAGCGCCTTAGAAAGGGAAAAAGAAAAATGTCCAAAGGCAAGGGACGGAAGGCTGCACAAGCAGAGGAATCCCTCATCAGATGTGACAGGTGTGGTCGCTGGGCATATATTTCGGAGAGCGACTTCACGACCTCACAGCAGGCGGAGGAAGCCGACTTCGTCTGCAGATTATGCACGTTCATAGAGAAGGTGGACATGGAACACAAGAAGAGGAGCGAAGAGCTGGCAAATAGCATAAACGAAAGGATGAAACTATTGGAAGACTCGATCATCGAGGGTGGAGGAGATGCAAGCGACACAATTAGCACTCTACAGAGCCGGGTGACTGAATTAGAACATCGATTGGAACAGAGGGAACTAGATGCAAGCCACACAATTTCAAATCTCCAGAGCCGGTTGGCTGGATTTGAACATCGCTTGAAACAGCGTGGGAATGCAACGTTGGACAGTCAAGTCCACAAGGAAGCTCTAAGCTCAACGCTATTGAAAGATGCAGAGTATAATGAGAATGACAAAGAGAAGGAAAAGGAACGCAACCAGACTGACAACGCGGAGCACGGGCCTGCGGGATCACAAAGTGGGCTTACACAGCATGTACCCCACCCTCAACCTGAAGGCGCATCGAGACATGAAGACGCAGAGAAGGAAGGGGCAACCAAAGCAGGAACGGCCTTGTCCAGCCAGGCAGGAGACAGCACCATACCCAGCGTGAGCGGAAATCACCCAAACCAAGGACGCGTGGAAGACCTGATCCGACCGCCTCCAGGAGTGACACGGGAGGTCATCGTTGTCGGTGATAGCAACGTAGCCCGATTTGCGCACCCGCTGGTATGTCGGGTGGGGGACTATCGTAAAATAGAAGTCATACCCAACACAAGTGGCACAACAGAGGATGTGCACCGCCTGATCGACATATACGAGGAGAAAGCACGGGAAGTACCCCGAATGTATATTTTGCACTTCGGTGTGAATAACATTCTGAATGGCGACCAACCCGATACGATAGTGGAGCGCTTGAGGCTGAAGTGGTCAGACCGCAGGGCCACACTGGCTATCTGCTCAGTACCGGAGATTGAGGGCAGAGGCAAGGAGATGCAAGCTACAACCATGCTGCTGAATGCCAAGTTAAAGAAGCTGTGTAAAGAACTTAAGATAAGATTCATCGACCTGAGCAGAGATCTGAGAGGTGAGGGTGTCATGGAGAAGGACGGTATGCACTATAAAAAGAAGGCTTGCTGTAGTAATCTCTCCTACACGACGGTACGAAAGGAGAGGACGCTAACAGCACTCACATGATGTGGCCGGGTAGGAAGCCGCGGCCCCGCGCGTTCGGGGCTCACGAAGAATGAGACAAAGACATGTTGCCTGGTGGGTGTCCCGTAGTTCTCTGACGTCACTGACGGACGGCGGCTCTTTTATTAACATATGTCACGTGACATCATAGATGCATAAACACACATAAAACAAGATAAGACAACCCGATAAACCCACCATAAAAGCATACTAGACAGAACACACGTTGCGCCATCTGGTGGCAAAATCACTATCACAGATCACTACACTCTTCCCTCCTTAAAATTTTGAAAAGAAACGGAGGGAAACAAACCACAAAACACAATTCGAAGTTCACCACAATAAAGACAACGCTTAAAAAAACATTCTTTTTTTCTCTCTCCCCTTGTCCGTTAAAAAAATTGTAACATATGGAACCGGGTATCGGCTCACAGTGGCGTTCCAGGCAACGAGACGGCCGATCGTCTGGCCGTCGCTGAGCAGTACCACAAGTTGACCATCGTGGTTAAATTCTATGTTTTTTTTTGTTTTTTTCGACGTGAGCATTTTCGTAGCTTTTTTCATCCATGTCACCACAGTATGACAAAAACCCTAGGCAGTTTCTACATCAGATACAAACACAGTCTCCGATTTCCTATAGCCTGCCTCGAGTTGCTACCGATTTGGACTGAAGTTTGTTTGCCTTTGTTTTCCTGTTTTGATGTCCATGACACAGGTGTAGTGTATGTTAGTAATTGTTAGTGGTTAGTTAGGTGTTGTCAAGAGTTGGTGTTTGTCGTGGACATCTTTTTACCTTGGCCAAGGATTTTTTTTTATACCTAAAGCGTTTTCATTATTAACATGCTATGACATAGTGCTATGTAAGGATGCAAAACAAAGACTCATTGGAGACATTTGGAGGAATATAAGAAACACATGGAGAGACATCTCCAAAAACAAGCTCTTGGACCTGAAGACTACACTCCACACGGGAACTCAAAACAGTATCCAAAACAACAACTATGCGTTAAACAATGTCAATAAATGAATTCTGTTCACTTTCCATATTTGAGTCATCTGAAGAAATGAAAGACATGACATAGTCTTTCAACTTTGCTGGGAGACGTTTCTTTCGTTGTGGTCGTAGGGGAGTACTAGTAGCCAATGGGGTTGCCAAAGTCACTGACGGCTGGGATACGAAAAAAAAATCACGGCTTGAAGGGTCGCACTGCACAACCACTGGGTCACAGGGTACCTCCACTTGTTGGGGAACCCCACTTGGTTCGCCAGGACTTGGTTCCTCTGGGGAAGCAGGCTGCACGGAATCTCCGAGCGCAGCCGGAGGCTCGGTGTCGGGCCACCAGGAACATCCAGGTTGCCCAGGCGTCGGCCCAGACTCGCCAGACAGTGGAGATTGAGGAGGCCCAGGGTCAGGAGCACCGGGGACGAGCAGTGGCCCCGGATCAGGAACTGTATGACTTTCAGGTGTACTGTGTGGGATACTATCATTTTGATCTATATATGGTGCGAGGACATTTGGAAGTGGAAGTGAAGGAATACTATTGGAGAGTTCACGAAAATCTTCCTCGTCTGAGTAGATGTCGGAATCTCCCTCACGAGGCCGTGCAGACGCCTTCGTCAATTTACTGGCATTCCAGGTCCTTCCATCATCGAGCCTGTACGTGGCTGATCCCAGCTGGGCTTCAACCCTTTTCGGCTGTGTATACCTTGACTGAAGTTTGCCACGATGTGTGGGCTTGAACACGCGCACGGATTGACCGGCGGAAAACTGTGGCCGTTTGGCAGCCTTCCGGTGATCCCAATATGACTTCATGTTTTGTTGATAACTTTGAACCCTCTCGGGAAGAAGAGCACGTTGTTGTAAAACGGAATCAGGAACCTGCCTTGTAGGCATTCCTTGGAGGTTTAGTTTAGACCGGTGGATCCGGCCATGCAATAAAAGTGAAGGGGCAAACCCCGTCGCAGGATGTACCGTACGGCGGTACGCTTCGAGATGGTCTCGAACAGCGTCCAAAAGAGGACGGCCTTGAACTATAGCTGCCTGAAGGCACGTCTTGAGAACACGGTTAAATCTCTCCACCTGACCGTTACATTGTGGATGATACAAGGACGTTTTCAAATGTTTGATGCCATTTTCACGAAGGAAGTCTTGAAATTCTTTGGACATAAACTGTACCCCGTTGTCTGTAACAAGCTCACAGGGGAGTCCTTCATGAGCAAACACATTTCTCAAAAAGGAAATGACAGTTGAAGACGTTACTGCCGCGGCAGACTGCACCTCAGGCCACTTCGAATGATAATCTATCAAGACGATGAAAAACCGTTGACTCTGTGGCGCCCTGTCGATAGGGCCTACGATATCGACAGCAAGTTTTTCCCACGGCTGGTCGGGGAACTTTATGGGCTGCAACGGAGCGGGTGCGGCCTTTACAGGTTTATCAGTCGAATGACACACCGTACAATTTTCCACTTTTGTTTTGATCTCCTGGTTCATGCGGGGCCACCAATAGTGTTCACGTATGAGGCTTGTTGTTCGTGATATTCCTTGGTGTGTCTCGTGTGCGAGATGGATGATGTTGTCACGGAGTGTTGATGGCGGCACGAGCCTTTCTCCACGATACAAGATACCTTCATACAGTGAAAGTTGCTCACGCACTTGAAAGAACGGTCGCAAGTCGGTGTGGATGTCATTACCCTCCGGCCAGGACGTGGTAGTGTACCGGATTACAGATGGAAGGATAGTGTCATTAGCCGTAGCCTGTTGAAATGCAAGTTTGGACATGGGGACTGTGATAAGAGAAACGACCTCCTCGGTAAATTCCATACCATTCTCCGTGTCGTTAACGGGTAGCCGTGAAAAAGCATCGGCAACCAGGTTCGCAGATCCCTTCTGATATTCAATAGTGAAATTATAATTAAGCAGCCTGGCTGTCCACCGGGTGATCCTCAAAGGGCGGATCCCAGACCCCTTGCTAGAAAGCAGGGCGACTAGAGCTTGGTGGTCTGTTCGTATCACAAATGACCGACCCCACAGATACACATGCCACCTCTCACAGGCCCACAAACAGGCCAGCGCCTCCTTTTCACCTGTTGAATACCTCCGCTCGGCATCAGTCAACGAGCGCGAAGCGAAAGCGACAGGACGCAGTTGACTTCCGTACTGTTGTTGTAACACAGCCCCAAGACCATAGTTAGATGCATCCGTAGCCAAAACGATAGGAAGTGTTGGATCAAACATCGACAAAATCGGAGCACTTTTTATGGAAGCCTTTACATTTTGGAAACTGGCCTCGGCTTCCGGGGACCAGTGAAAGCGAACTCCTTTACGGAGAAGACGACGCATGGGCTCTACGACAGTTGAGCAATGTGGGATAAATTTACTGTAATATTCAACAAGTCCCAGAAATGCTTTCAGCTTAGCGGGTTCGGTAGGGGTTTCAAAATTCAGGACTGCATCTACCTTAGCGGAAAGGGGTGCTAGTCCTTCCGCGGAAAGATGGTGTCCCAGAAACGAAAGTTCTGTAACTCGAAAAACACCTTTACGATTTAGCTTCATCCCGGCTCGGGAGATACAAGAGAGGACCTGACGCAGATTCTCGTCGTGTTCTGCCTGCGTAGCACCGTAGACTATTATATCATCAAGGTAAAACTGGACTCCTTTGCAATCCTTCAGGATTTTTGACATGATGTTTTGAAACGCTGCGGGTGCCGAAGCCAACCCGAAACAAACGCGCTTGAATCTGAACAGTCCCTCATGCGTGATAAAAGCAGTGAGATCACGACTCACCGGGTCGAGACGAACTTGGTGGTAAGCGGACGCCAGGTCCAGCTTGGAGAAGCAACTGGCACCACGCAAGGAACCCAGTAGTTCATCGATGTGGGGTAGCGGGAAGGAATCGATGACCACCGCTTGATTTGGCGCACGGAGGTCAACACACATCCGGATACGTCCGTCAGCCCGCCGAACGACGACGATAGGTGAAACCCACTCGGAGGCATCCACTCTCTCGATCACACCTTCTCTCTCCAGTCTGAAAATCTCTTCCGAGACAGCATCCCTCAGGGTCATCGGAAGACGGCGCAGCTTAGACTGTACCGGTGGCACGTTGCAACGCTGCTTGATAGTATGGGTGGAATTCTTGACCAAACCCAACCCTGGACTAAAGAGATGTTCAAATTCTTCGAAGCCTTTGGGCAACTTGGACTGATCTGGAAGGAAAGGACTTGAAACTTGAGATGCATTTGTATTTTCATGGTGTAGCAGTTGTGCTGTGTTTTTATGACTTGTATTCTCAGGACTTGTGTTTTCAGGAAGATGTGGTTGATGGAGCCCATGGCTCTCAGGATGGCGTCGCGGAATCGCGGCTGTCGACGAATCGTGGTCAAAGTCCGCGGGAACTTTCGGAGTGGTCTCTTCCGAGACCGATGACGATGTAGACACGTTGGCACCCGAAGGTACAAAAAGAGAAGATGACCGGGACCTTGCATCTCTGGATCCGGCCGGTTGGCGGTTTTGGCAGGACGTGATGGTGAACGGCCGTCGCTGCAGGGGGACCGCCGACTTCACATACTGCCGTGGAACTCCTCCTCCCTGAGCTGCATCAACATGCGAACAAACATAATCATTTTCATCTCCTGATAATCTCATGCGCAACGCTCGGACGGCGTCGACGCCAAGTAGCGATCGTCCAGTCCGGGTGACAAAAAACTCCAACGGTGCATAACGATCTTTAAAAACAACTTGAGCGGTGAAGCATCCAAGCACAGGGATAGTGTCTTGCATGTAGTGAACAAGAGTTTTCGAGGGCGGACATAGTCGAATGTCGGAACTCCGTTGTACTTCATTAAACTCTCGTTCATTCAGAATGGACACAAAAGAGCCAGTGTCGACAAGGAGACGAAGAGGGGTTGTATTTACCTTGATGTCGGCCATGAAGGCATCCCGACGATAAACACCTCTTGCTGCTTGCTCGGCCGACTCAACGGGGACGCTCGGCAGCATCTCCGGCACCAGGGATGGCCCAACAATGTTCACAGGATCGTTACCTCTTGACGACACATTCCGTGAAAACGGTCGGGCGGCGAAGTAACGGCCGGAGCCCTGGCCACGGCTCGGGAACGACGTTCGCCGCGGGTCACTGACGAAGGCCGCCGACGGTGGGCGGCGACTCCGACAAACCACCGCAAAGTGGCCCGTCTTTCCACACAAAAAACATGCCACACCAGACGCTGGACACTCGTTGCGGTTGTGGCCGCGTCGACCACAGAAGTTGCAGGGAACACCGACTCCTTCATCTCCCTGCCTTGAAGGAGGAGGGTAGCGCAGACGCTGGGGTGGGTGGTGTTGTAAAGTCCGGGGCACGTGACTGGAAGTGACGCCGGACCGGCCATCTTGCCACCGACTTCGGGAAGGAGCCGGCCATGGACCTCCATCTTGGACGTCTGGCGTTCCAATGGGCACGTGCGCAAAGACGCGCTCGACGGTTGCCGGCGCCGCACCGCTAGCACTGGGAGCTCGCAGGTGGAAACTTTCTGTGGTGCGCGCAAGTTGCTCGTACTGTAGCGCGAGCTGAACAACACGGGTTAAAGTGGGTACCCCCGTCCCCACACACTCTCGAAGGATGCGGTCTTGGACCCGCTTAGAGTCCAACCCCTCCAAAAATATCTCAGCAAGCCTCTCTTCCAAAGCGTCTCCATAAGAACAAAAAGACCCTTGGCGTCGCAGAGCGGTCAAGTACTCCGAGACGGTTTCTCCCGGGCGTTGGACGCGAGCGCGAAGCTTTTGGCGTTCCAGCGCGATACACCCAGAAAACTCAAAGTGCTTCTCGATAGCACTCAAAAAGACTTCAAAAACATCGCCTTCCTCGGAAGCGGGAGTCTCATCGAGCTGAAAAGCGTCAACAATTCTCTGGCCCTCAGCCCCAAGCATGGAAAACAAGATCGCCTTTTTTCGACTAGGCGCGACACTGTCCAAGCCGGACGCCTCAAGGAACATCAAGAAAGCACGTTTCCACGCGGGCCATGCACGCTCGGGCTTGCCCGGAACTGGCAAGAAGTCGGGCGGTGATGGAACCGGCGCGAGCGCTGACATGCCGGCAGCTACAGGAGTCTGTGTTCCATTATCCATTGTCTATGATATGTTATAGAAGGTTGTAGGAAACGATGCAAAAACACTGCAAACTCACATATTACGTTCTCACGAGACGCACGCTGAAGGGAAGCAGCTGTCAGGGCCCATTCTGACTAGCCATCGAACGTGTTCCAAGTGGAACGAAATGGATCGAAGAAAAAAAAATCGCGTCGGCTCTCACGGCCAGTGCACCGAGACGCGGAGAGAACTACGGTTAACCACCTCGTCGCCAAAATTTGTAGTAATCTCTTCTACACGACGGTACGAAAGGAGAGGACGCTAACAGCACTCACATGATGTGGCCGGGTAGGAAGCCGCGGCCCCGCGCGTTCGGGGCTCACGAAGAATGAGACAAAGACATGTTGCCTGGTGGGTGTCCCGTAGTTCTCTGACGTCACTGACGGACGGCGGCTCTTTTATTAACATATGTCACGTGACATCATAGATGCATAAACACACATAAAACAAGATAAGACAACCCGATAAACCCACCATAAAAGCATACTAGACAGAACACACGTTGCGCCATCTGGTGGCAAAATCACTTATCACAGATCACTACA
>JAZHYW010013797.1:0-43081 GCA_037355805.1 Ixodes ricinus | reverse complement strand
TGTGAGATATTGTGACTCGCACCCAACAAGCTTCGTTAGGACAGTCAAAACGTCGCGGCTCCACGGCGCGAAAATAAAAACAGTTTGAGTTTATCTCGTCTTCCTCTCACACTCCACGACCTGTGGAGCAGGCGAAAGCAATCCAAGAAAGCGTGAAGGAGAAGAGGATTCGGTCCCAGAAGACACGCACGCCATTCTGATCGAGTTCTCTGCGTGTTCCCGACCTCCTGTTCCAGTCGTACCCTCATCAGGACACACGCGAGGCAGCAGGCAGCAGCGAAGACCCAAAGAATGCCGGCAAGCGCCTGCGTCACCAGAAACACCCCGACGAATTCTTAGAAACAGCATGACCTTTCAGACAAGATCCACGCTGCCGAAGAAAAAAAGTGTTCGGCAAAGGATTTACGTGAGAAAGATTGGAACAAAATTTCAAGCCACCTTTTAGCATGAAATACAGTGTTTAAGGTGCGATCAACTAGAAAACATTTTTAGAAGCCAAGCACGCTCAACGGAGCTGAAGACGAACCTTTTTTTTACCTCAATTTCCGCCGCTACGAGCTGGGCAGAGCCGGGTGCTGGAGGTTACGTGGCGTCCATTCCACCTCTAAATTTAGGGGTAGGAGGGGGCGCGGGGGGGGGGGGGGGGCTGTGTATAGGTCACGTGACGTCAATCGTGCAGCGAGACTCTAGTGAAACAAAAAATTAATTGAAGTCAAATACACGAGACATCACGTAACGTGACGTCAATTTCCCTGCTAATAATAGCGGGGAGCGTGAATTGAGTGTAAAGGAACAGTGATATCAAAACATGTGACGTCAATCTTTTCCGAAAATTTATCAGGGGAAATTCAACTGATGGATGAGGTTGCCGCAGCGTCTATTTTCCCGGGCTAAATTTTTGGGGAGAAGACGGGAATTGGTGCATAGGTCACGCGGCGTCAGGTCAGGCGACGTCTAGTTTCCCGCGAAAGTTTTAGCAGAGAAACAGAATTGGTGCAGAGGGCCACTGCTTGACGTCAGGTCACGTTATGTCATTATCGCCGAAGATTTTGGCGGGTAAACTTATTTGGCGCATAGATTAAGGGACGTCAAGTCACGGGAGATTAATTGACCTCAGTGACCATAAACGCCCAATTCAGTTTCCCTTCTAAATATAGCGGGAAATGCAAGGACGGACAGAGGGACGGATGGACGGACGGACGTGCGGACCGATACAGGAAAGTTTGGTGTTGGGGCTTCTGTTAAAAGCATTCCATGCTTTAAAACTCTATTAATAATAAGGCGAAACCAGAATACTAGAAGTGTTTTGACCTCTATATTTATCACGCGCTGGGCAATGTCTTTTTTGCTAGAGATATTTTATTTTAGCTGCCTATTTTTTCTATTTTAAATCTTTTTACATAAAACAAGCGTGTGCTGTGAGGTGCTGATTCAATTTCGGCTCTGCGAAGTGACCAATCGCTCGCTAGTATAAAAGACAAAAGCAAACTCCTTTCGTTCTTTATAGATAAATCATCAAAACATAAATATTCTCATCTTGACTTCTAAAAAAACAGTAAAAAATTACAAGGAAACAAATTAATGGTCGAGGCAACTTTCTAGAAATCAGAGGGGTGATTATCTATGAATGCGGGAGCGTTAATCGTTGCATACTTCCAAATGTAGCGGCGAAACTGTGCATAGGTTGTGACGTCAATTTTTTCGTTAAATGTACCGGAGAAATTTTCCGCTAAATTGGACGACGCTAAATCCTTGTGGTTCTTGAGATCACCTTAGAGGTCGTCCTTGAGACGACCTCTAGGACGACCTCTAGGTCGACCTCTAATTAGACGACCTCAAGGATGGCGTCTTGTACGACATCCTAGAGGACGATGTCGAAGACGACGTCTAGGATGACTCCTCTAGGACGATCTCGGGGATGACCTCTAGGGCGTCATTGAGGACGGCGTCAAGGTTGTCAAGTCCTTCGAAGAGGGTGCGAATATGAAGGAGTGCGTACTGCCGCTCCGCATACGCTTGGCGCAGTGGGGTGCAAGCACAGTGAGCTGATAACAATGGCCTACTGCGCATGCCTACCACGCATACCTACTGCGCGTACCTACGCCCATACCTACAGCTCGTTGGGAGGCCAGAATATTAATAGCTGGAAATCTTGAGTAGCAACTTCATAATCCTATCGCATTAAAACTTGTCTTCATCATTCAGATGAACTCAGGGAGCACAAAATGCGTCGTGCGTGCATTACGCGTTTGGTATGGTTAGTTATGCTTGGTCACTGGGAACTTTGGGTTGTTTTGGATCTGTTGCGCACGACACACTCATGTGCTCAACGGGCCTATCAGAATTAAAACACGTTTCAATTTATTTTGGAGGGGAATGTGTGATGAGTATGATTTTATAAAATTTTCGTGTGTTCTGCAAATATTTCACTGCGGAATACATCTTACTCCGCGAAAATGCACTGGCCTTGAGGCCAACAGTTTTTTTGTATAGTTAGAAAGGCTGGACGTGCACAACCTCGGTGTTTCGTTCTTTGAATTCGGAGAGGCGGCTGCCGCCATCAATCGTTGTGTAAATTCATCAGCACAAATGAAACAGGTGTCTCTGCTGTCTTGACGAATCCGGTATCACGGCGTGCATGCGGCAGCCGTCTCCCTCCGCGCAGCGCAACGCGCATGCGTCCTCTCGGACGCGGGTTTTTTAAAACCGTTTGGGAAGGATTCGGTGCTGAAGCGACGCTACTTTACGCAAATGAGAGAAGTAGAATGTATTCCCCTATTTTGTTTCCCCTTAAGTCCAGACGCAGCCGACGCTACGAGTTGATGAGACCAATCAAACAGCATCAAAGGTGCAACTCACTAGTCTATCTCTGTACGTAAATTGTCCAGTGATGATTGAACACATAAAAACTGGACGAACACGGTAGCCACGACGGCGCGCTCTTGACGCCTCTCTGGTTGTACGTTGGGAAAAAGACGAACATCCATTGGCGGATTTAGAGGAGAGTCGGGATATCCCAATCCCCCCCCCCCCCTTTTTTCTGCTATGTCGAACAATGACTGTGCGACCCGTGCTGTGACTGACGATGACGAAGCTCTTATCTGCTCCTAATCTACTCTTTCCTTCCTTTCGTTATTCTGTTCTTTCTTTCGTCCACTAACATGCCAAGCTGTTAAAAAGAGGCAGAACTCACGAATGAACGTTCAGTCTGCCCGAGACGGTGTCCGAGTCGCTGAAGTGGCAACCGAGCAAATCGCTTTTATAAGCGTACGTCTCGCCGCACTAGCCGGCCACACTTGCGGATACTTTGCGCCGCTGATGCCGACAGATTGGATGGCCAGCCATGGCGGCGTTTCTAAGCCCACGCGCATGGTGCGCTCCCGGGAAGGTTAACGACCTCGAGTGCGCAGAAGCGACGCAACTGCTTCAGGAGCAAATAACAGCCGCGTCATAGTTCGTCACAGCACGGGTGGCACAGTCAATAGGGCGTAGTAGATAATTTTTTCTCCTCCGCTACGGTATCCATAAAGAAAACGCCGCAGCTGCGCATGCTCGCCGCCAGCCTTGTCTGCATAGTCCAAGGTCTTGTGGCGAATTACGGAGCGCTATTCAGGTGCTTAGAGGGCTGCGGAAACGGTCTACTACAATTCCCTATTGTTCGACATAGCGTAACCGCATCGTATGCGGAATACGGGACCCTGACGTGCAAAATTGTAGAGCCCATCCCTTTCACGTGGAAATGGCGGACCAGCGAAGCTTTTATCTTTATTACAACTATACGACCACCATGCGGCATCTGTACGATTTACATATGATTGCAATGAAGACACGTACACGACTTCGTTGTTTAATTTTTTTTTCTTTTTGAGGCACACCTTGAGGTTAGTTTTTTCTATTTAGCCCAAGTCTCTTTATCAGCATCGCGGAAGCGAAAGTAAAGAAGGTTAAATCGGCGCGTTTTGTCCTCAGCCTCATCACAGCGCACTCTAAGCTGAGATAAGTCGGTGACTGTATATGATAACAATGGATCAGGACCTCACAATCTGATAATGCCAAGGAAGAGTGACTCACGCGGGTTGCCCCTCTTTATATTTATACTTGCCATGACTCTTCGGAACGAAGGAGCACCGTCTAAACGGGAGTTTTTTGTTCCCATTTATAGACACATGTTTTCCCCATCCTAGCACATAACAGTTTTGCTGTAAAAACATGCACACGAGGACGTTGTTGAAACTGCCGCAAGGTGACGAAATCGCCCTGGCTGCAGAGATGGCCAAGATAAGCGTGCAGCTGATGACCCGTCATCAGATTTCGGGGGAGGAGAAGGACGGTACATGGTCGAACAACAGAACGCCCAGGAAGAATGCATCGACCGAGCGCTTTGAAGAGTGGAAGAGAGCTTTACCCAAGATGCGGAGGAAGTAATCAGACATGTACACGTTACCCCAAAAAAGTAACTAAATACCGTTACACGTTACTCACTCAAAAAGTAACTAAATACGTTACTCGTTACCGATTCTCAAAAGGAACGCGTGAGTTACCTCAAAAGTAACGAGTTACTTTTCACGTTCCTTTGAAGACCAAATACACAACTGTTTTTGTTTCATGGTTTATTGTTTTCTTTTTAGTAGTCATTAAGCAGCAGCTGCCTGTCGAAGTTTTTATCAGTTATGTTTCCCGCTTCCTTGAAAATACATTTCCGGTGACGCTAAAGCGTCGTTCTACTGACGCGCTCGAAGGAACGGCAGTGTTGTGCTTCAGCAAGAGCTGGTGAATCTTGGGAACTGCGCCATCATTGAGGACAGCGGGTAATGGGTTATGTGCCTTCCCGTGTTTGCAACCTCCGGGTTTACATTCGGTCCGTACCCGGTTCTAAAAAGTTCAATTAACGAACCTGATTGTGCTCGCTGGGTGAAGGACATTCTCAGAGAGTTCAGTACAGTAACGTTTATCGCTGGACACGTCAGTCGAACTGTTCGACTGACGTGTTCAGCGATACATGTTGCTGCATTGTCATACTGTTTATTTGTTTTTCGGGTTTTCCATCTGCCCTTGTCGCAATAGACTGATACTAAGGCTAGAATAAAAACAAGGCCGTTAAAGCGGTGTTGTACACGTTACTCCTCAAAAGTAACGAGATACCGTTACTCGTTACTTGGCCTTAAAAGTAACTAAATACCGTTACTCGTTCCTTTTCTGAAAAAGTAACTAAATACGTTACTCGTTACCAAAAATAGTAACTAAATACAAGTAACTCGTTACTTGTAACGCGTCACGTACATGTCTGGAAGTAATCATGAATCAAGAGAGTGCAAGTTTCGCAACGCCCGATGTTTCCTCTGTAACAAGACTGGCCACCTGGCTAAACGCTGCTTTGTTACAAGCAACAAGTCAACATGCACCATAGCTTTAGGTATCCACCTGGACTCGGACGAAGGCCCGGATGGGCTTTTGCAATGTAACCCCATTGAGAGTTTACCGGGAACCTCAAAGCAGTTAAACCGTTTGTGCAGACATTTCGTTGGGGTGGTGCACCGGCGGACATGCAGCTAGACACAGACGCACCGCTGTCCATCATCACATGGGCCACGTACCAATGGCACGAGGACGTCCGGCAGACACTTCGCAAGAAGTTGATGGAACTAACGTGCTTTCTGTGAAACCGCTGCGCGGACAGCTGGATATGCAGGTGTCACTAGGGAACAAGATTGTGCCCAGAACATTGACAGTCCTGGAGTGCGGTGGTCCGACGCCATGCGGCCGTGACCTGCTGCAAGACTTCGACTTGCTGCCCATGCCCGCTTTCGTCAACCAATACCAAGGTGAGCGAAAGTTCGCAACCGGCGTCAGGTTGGTACTCACAACGTTCTCCGACTTGTTTGAGCCAAGCTTACGATTGGCGAAGGGTCCCCTAGGGACAGCTAAAATTCCGCGAGGGCGTGATTCCCCACTTTTACAAAGCTCGACCTGTTCCGTACGCACTGCGCGAGAAGGTTTCCGATGAGTTGGACCGGCTTGTAAAGCTAGGCCTGTTGTCTCCAGTGGCAATGTCAGATATGGCGACACCTCTGGTGCCGGTTGTAAAGAGAAACGGCAGCATTCGCCTATGTAGCGATTTTAAAATACAGTTAACGTGGCATGTCACGTCGAGCAATATCCCCTTCCACGAATTGAAGACATCTTTGCGGAACTAAGCGGCGAAGAAGTCTTTGACACTATTCACTTGAAAGATTCCTACAACCAGTTGCCATTGGATAAGGCCGCTAGTGTGCTCACGGCAGTTAACACGCAAAAAGGGTTGTTTGCCTCTAGCCGCTTACCCTTCGGTGTCGTGTCAGCCCCTGCTATTTTTCAAAGAAGCATTGAAGCAGTGCTGCAAGGCTTGCCTGGCGTGTAAATCTATCTTGACATCTGTGTAGCGGAGAAACAGAACGACAGCAGCCTTCTCTAGGCGGTGTTGCGGGACCTGCGAGAATCCAGGTTGAGGCTACATTCAGAGAAATGCAAGTTTCGTCAGCAAGAAGTCGACTTCTTGGGGTACCGAATTGATCCGAAAGGTCTGCACCCCGAGGCAGAAAACGTTGCTGCGGTGATTCCCTTACCGTCGCCAACCTGCGTGACAGAATTGAGGGCGTTTTGGGGGATGGTGACGTACTACCTTAAGTTGTTGCCGGACGTCGCCTCGATCTTCGAGCCGTTGTACAACCTTTTAGAAAAGGGAACTCTATGAAAGTGGGCCGAGGTCCAGGAGGACGCTTTCAAGCGCACGAAGACTCTGCATTGGAGAAGCCAACATTCTCGCGTACCACGACCCCAACACGCCGTTATTTTTAAAATTCGATGCATCACCCATAGGGATGGGGGCAGTACTTTCCACACCGAGAAGTTGGCAAAGAACGCCCGATCAGATTTCGCTCCCGGAGGCTTTTGGCGGCAGAGCGGAAACTACTCACAGCTGCAGCGTGAGGCACTTGCTCGTTTATTTGATCCCGCAAAATTTCGTCAATACTTGCTGGGACAGACTTTCACGCTGGTTACCGACCATAAGCTTCTGGTAGGCCTTTTCCACCCAGGAGACCAATCCCTGGATGGCTGCCGCAAGATAGATCGCTGGGCGCTACTACTCAGTGCCTGCTCGTAAAACATCAAATGCAAGCCGCGAAAAGGAATATCACGCCAGATTTTTTGAGTGGCCTACAAGTGCCCTAAACTGAGGATGACGGTACACGTTTCGCGAATAAAGATGCTCAAGAATACGTCCCGTTGACCGAACAGTCCAATGAGGGGATGATATCGGCGAAGAGATTAGCTGCACGCAATGACAATGATATGCAACTACAGCAAATTTATGGCTGGATACGGAACGGCTGGCAACAGCGGTTGCCGGAGTCGCAGCGGTCGTTACGGACGTATTTTGACCGCAGACGTGAGCTGACGCTGAGCCATGGACTGATATACTGGGGGAACCGTGCGCTAATTCCAACAAAGGCAAAAAAAACAATACTGGCAATGTTACATGCCACGCAAAAAGGTATTGCAGCTATAAAGACGCTTGCGCACTCACGCTTTTGTAGACCCCCGGGTTGACAGCGACATCGAACGGTTGGCTAAACTTTGTCAGGTTTGCGTGCAAGCCTGCCTCTATGTTACCAGTTAAGCCTCCCGTTAGCTGGCCTGGACACTGAGGAAAGGTGGTCAAATTCGGATGTCGCTTTTGCGGGACCGGTCGATAATCACATGTTGTTGATTGTCGTTGATTCAAAGAACAAGTGGCTCGAGTTCATTCCAATGAAGACCACCAGCTCTCTGACGACTATAGAAGCCTTGAGTATTATTTTTGGGCGGCTCGGGTTGCCAACTACCGTCGTGTCAAAAATGGGCCGTAATTCACTAAGCAGCGAATTTCGCAGGTTCTTGGAGCAGAATAACGTCAATTACCTGATGGCGGCGCCCTACCATCCACAGTCCAACCGGCTGACAGAGCAGGCCGTACGCACTGTCAAGCAAGAACTGCGAAAAAACCGAGTGGGATACCTTCCGACTCGGCTCGCCAGACATTTCCATCGATACCGCCGCACTCCCCAAGGTCATGGCAAAAACTCTGGCCGTGACGTTGCTCGGCTACAAAATCAGCTCGTGCTTTGACAACGCGGTGCCCCCCCCCGCCCCCGGAGGACTGAAGGAGTTACCACAACGGACGTTCCAGAAAGGGCAGCCAGTGTGAAGCCATCATTACTGGATGGGGTACGGGGCAAACAGCAACAATAGAAGCAACCATGGGCGCCAGAATGGTTCGTGTGCACGTTTCGCACGAGGGCCAACAGCGGAGACAACATGACCAACTGAGAAAAAGAGTCGTCCGCACCGATTCGGCGCCCACAGTGGAAGCCATACCTACGGTCTCAGAGGGATCGACGGAGGCCTCTACGGACGACCCCGCGGACACGGTCTCGGAGCCTGCGAGTATATCCACGAGTTTCCTCTCAGTCAGCACCCAACCTACGACTCCAATTGCGGCGTTCTACTAGAAGACGGAAACCACCGGACCGCTACTCGCCTTAAGGTGGAGGAGTGGTATGTCGAACATTGACTATGCGACCCGTGCTGTCACTGACGATGACGCGGCTGTTATCTGCTGCTAATCTGCTCTTCCCTTCCTTTCGTTATTTTGTTCTTTCTCTTTTTCACTAGCATGCCAAGCTGTTAAAAAGAGGCAGAGCTCACGAATAAACGTTCAGTCTGCCCGCGACAGTGTCCGAGTTACTTCACTTTCCGACCTTGATTTCCGCATGCGTAAATAATTAAAGCGAACAGAAAAAAAAAAAAAAGGGGAGGAGGGGGGGGGAAGGCGCGGGCGCTGTTTCTCATACAGTTGATACACTGACCCTCCCCTCTCGCCATTTTGAAGCCCCTGCATCCGCCCCTCCAAACACCATTATGGTGCGCATTTGTCACTGTCCAATTGGTTCTATCTATCTATCTATCTATCTATCTATCTATCTATCTATCTATCTATCTATCTATCTATCTATCTATCTATCTATCTATCTATCTATCTATCTATCTATCTATCTATCTATCTATCTATCTATCTATCTATCTATCTATCTATCTATCTATCTATCTATCTATCTATCTGTCTATCTGTCTATCTGTCTATCTATCTGTCTATCTATCTGTCTATCTATCTGTCTATCTACCTATCTATCTATCTATCTATCTATCTATCGATCGATATATCGATCGATCGATCGATCGATAGATCGATCGATAGATAGATCGATGGATAGATCGATAGGTCGATAGATAGATAGATAGATAGATAGATAGATAGATATATAGATAGATAGATGATTGATTGATTGATTGATTGATTGATTGATTGATTGATTGATATTCGATGCCGTGTTAGGTCGTACCCCATGCGCACGCTGCGCTATACGTTGGTGTTATATGATGTCTCCCCCGATGTTCTGGATTCACGTGGGGCTACCCTTCACCGCTCGGGACCCAGCTCCGCGCCGAAGGTCACCTGCTCATGCAGGCTACCATGAGTCATCCTTTTTCCTGCATTTTGCGCCCTCTATTACTTCCACTAGTGGCACTGAGCAAAGGCGACGGACTGCGGATCACATGGTCCGGTGTTCGATTCCCATTGAGCCGTCTAGTAAGTATTGCGGGTTACAATTAGCTGCACCTTATTGTGAGTACCTAGGATCGATCATGACACTCTAAAAATTTCTGCGCGTCTACTTACCCGTTAAACACCCGAAGAGCCAATCTGCGATCTACGAAATCAGCTTAGCGAATGATGAGGCGGAACATCCGTTTAGATCTAAGAATTAAGTCTGCGCTGTGGCATTACCCAATGCAAAGCATCATGTTTGTATTGCGTAATGCCACAGCGCAGACTTAATTTTCAGGTCTGAGCAGTTGTTCCGCCTCATCATTCGCTGAACTGATTTCGTAGATCGCGGACATGGGCTCTTCGAGTGTTTGCCGGAGTAAGTAGACGCGCAAGCATTTCTTGGAGTGTAAGAATTATTTCTCACCGGATGCTTATGTATGGTTTACTAGGATGCGTATAATTTAGGCTGCTTTAGCCGGTGTGCGACGTTTTTTCGTCACATTCGAGAGCGTCACTTTCGCATAAAATCCAACCCGCAAACATCACTAACACAAGTGCCTTATTACCGGATATGTTGTCGGTTGTTATGTATGTAATTTCTGATCTACATCAAACGCACCTTAGATATCCTGGCCCCGCCATACTTTTGCTGCAAAAGAAGCGTTATGCAGCCCGCAAAGTAGCTGGCAGCGTGGTACCAAGGTGTGACATACACGTCGTTGAGTGTGCCGTTCACAGCCCTGGGGAACAAAAGAAAAAGCCGGTTACAAGAAACAATAGTCGCCCCTATTGTGCGTAAAAATTGCAACTAATTTGGTTTGAGCGTGTTGCTAATAGATTCAAAAATATACGAAAGAGTCAGACAAAAAGGACGGACAGGACAAACATCTGTCCGTCCTCTTTGTCTGACTCTTTCGTATATTTTGCAGCTAATTTTGTCTAGATTTTGTGAATCCTGCCGTTCGACCGGTCCGGCAAACATTATATCTGTCAAATTCAATGGAGTTAAGGTTTGCTGATCAATGTCGCCCAATTTCTAAAGCAGAAATAAAAAATCGAAGAAAAAAAAACTTTATACAAAAGTGTGTTCTAAATTTAAGGAACAAAGCCTTGTAAATCAAATATCTATACTTTTAATGGTTCAGACAGCGATTTCTCGTGTGAGACAATAAAGACACTATGCGTAAGGAATGCTGCTCCTCTCTTCCGCCGGCTTTTGTCCGCTCATTTTCGGTTTTCGTCAATGAGCATGATCGTCGAACTTCAGTCGAACTTTTTTCAAACTTAAAGCTAAAACGTCGGAAAAGACGAGCCCGGTTAAACACAATTTTCGGCAGGTTCACGGCAATTTTTAGTTAATATATAAATATGCTTAAAAAGGCATAACCACCCAGCCACCACTCCGTTCCTCCACACTGCCCTTGAGCTTTTCAGTCTGCGTGGGGTTGTTACTTTTATACAGGTGCACTTGTCCCACAACTCAACATAGGGAGACCTCAATACCCTTGCCACACGGGCAACTCAAATGCCATTTACAACGAATGAGGTTTCAACGATAGGCCAATCAGCGCGCACACTCCGAGCGTGGGGCGTTCCACGCGCGACAGATCGCGAGCCGATTCGTCGATCACACCAATATCATTCGTTGTAACTGGCATTCGAGTTGCCCGTGTGGCACAGGTATAACTCAATCTCTAGGGCTGTCCAGTGGACGCAAACATCCTAACGAGAACCTAGCCTCTTCCCCTCTCCTTCCCTATTAGGCAAGAGAGCCATCCCTTCCTAAATACATTTCTTAATCATACACACCTGTATCAGCTTGCCTTACTCCAAGCGTATACAAAACATCTATGCATAGGTTTGACTGTTTTGTGACTTACTAAGCCAAGTACATGATGCGATGTTAGACCAAAAGTTAATTGTGACTTAAGTGTTTTAGCTGTAATAGTATTTTAAAGTGAATGCGACAGTACTAGAATATATGTGTGTCGAGTAGTTAATTGTCCAGTTAATGATTCAAATAACAAAAACTATATATTTTTTTAACATTACAGAATTTTCGTCATTTCTCTGTCTAACGCTCTGGTTCTGTGGCAGCCGACCTGAATAGCTAAAAAACGGGTTTTAATTATTAAAGAAGACGCATATTCAAAGTTGGCTTCACTAATATATTGCTTCTGTTGGTGAAACTTTTAGAGCAAATTGAGATAGTCATATGTGCGATAAATAATTATATAATTACAATTAAATAACACCGAGTGCTTCATTATATTTTTTCTAGGAATTCAAATTATAAAGAAGATACCTTCACATCGCGTCCACAAAATGAAGTATGAAAAGAGCAACATACATTTTTGAACAAGCAGTTTTAAAAAAAATATAAAAAATTGACACTAATTTTATCTTGCAAGTAATACTCTTTAAACCAAACTATAAAAAAAAATTCACGTATTTAATATTAAATTCGACTCGCGGTTTAAAATTTAATGGTACGGCAACATTCAAGTACAGAAGAAGAATATTAAAACCCTCACTCTATTTGGTCCCTCATATTCTTATTACATAATCGCGCTATCTTTATTAGCTTATAACCAAAATCTCTGAGAAAGCAATGTGAGGCAAAACAGATTTTAGTGTTTCTCTTTTTGATTAACGTGAAAAAGTATATTTGAACACTAAAAATTTATGGCCATCATTTTTATACAAATTTTAAAATGCACTAAACAGTCGCCGCTCAGTATGTCTACAAAATATCTCATCACTTTCATGTTCTTTAAAAAAAATCAATTTCAAAATTCCCACGTACACCTCCGAACCACCGGCTGCTGTTCTGCTGGCAACAACGAGCATGGGCGGAGCTTGGATCGCTCGAGACGCCAAATGTTGTATCCGAGAGCAGACAATCTCGCCTCAGCGTCGTTTTGCGTTGTAAGTGATATTGAGCTTCTGTGGTTTTCCGGACTGTCTCTGGTTTGGGCTATTTGCGGCATACGATGGAGGGTCTGGAGGAATCGGTGCTGTGGTGCGAGTGCGATAACACCACGAAGAAATGCAGCAGAGTAATATCTCGCCGGTTTCAAATCAAAAGTCCCTGCGACGTAAGTGGGTTCCAGCAGTGCGACGCGAACCCTGGCTCCCAGCGTGCGACAAAACAGTTCGCACCCGACTAGCTGAAAAAAAAAATATCTAAACCATTTTGCCTCTGAAGCAGCGTCTGGGTTCTCAGGTGGGCCGATAGCGAATGCAGCCGCAAGGTACGGCCCCTCTGGAGGCGATGCCGGTGGATCAAATTCAGAACGGTGAATTGTATGAAATCTCGTGCGGACAATCTTGAAACATTTACTGTTCACTGCTTGACTCAGGCAAACTTGGTAAATCGTAGTTTACTATGTCCGACAGGCGATCGAAACGGCCTTCTCCTTGTTTCCAATGCTGGGTGAATCATGCTCAACGTGACATGTTCTCATGTCTAAACAACTTCTGATGCAATACTTACTCAAATGAGTCGCCGAGTACCACGACGAAGGGGTAGTATACCCTGCTGTACATCTGCCAACACAACGCCCCGCAGCATAGAAGAGATAACATCCCGAAGACGATGATGGTAATCCAGGGGTTTCTTCTAGTGGGTACATATAGAAATTAGAAAAAGAAACGACAAACATCATATGTTACTGCTTTCCGCCCAGTCCCAAGGACATTATGATGTGAAAATATTTGATATACTAGGTCTGTCGTTAAAGTCATTATGGTGTTTGTGTTTATTTTTTTTCCTAACTTGGAATTTAAGAAAACCGGGAACCAAGAAATTTGAGCTTGTTGATAAAATTTCGGCTTTCTAACTTGCATCTCCCAGGGTTCTTTTAAGTTTCGTTTTATTTATGGCCTCCGAAATCACCGATAAGTAAAGAAATAGTGATCATCCACTTTGTCAGAAATATTTCAAAAATAAATATTTTGAGCACCATTTCACCACCAACATTTCTGCCAAACTTCATGTTAAAAAACAAAAACGTTTGCAAATTTAGAAATGATCAACATGCTGGTGAGGCTTGCGAATGCCAATATGTTTTGCCACGACACGCTTTTTAATAATAGTATATAAATATTTGAGAAGGTGGCAAATAGTTAAATATGGAAATATGAAAATAGGAAAATTTCAGCACGAATTAAATTATAATCGAATGGTGCTCAATAGTTGAAAAAAAAACCGACTGTTGAATGGAATACCAGATACCAGTATTTTTATTTCGAATTTTGAAAAGAAAAATGCAAAAATCCGCATAGATGAGAAAACAGTGCTTACTGTTTACTTCCCTGCGAGGAAGAAATAACGAATGTAGACTACCACGAATAAAGGGAGCGTGAAAAAATGTTACCATACTGATAAAAATATCTTAAGACGCAGTTGACAGATGTGTTCACTAATTCACACTAGGATACGCAGCGTTCCATTTGGGTTTCATATTATATTAGACACCTTTTTACTTCAAAAATGTTATTGCTGAAATTCATAATTATACCAAGACGTATATACCAAGACCTGACCTTCCTAAAATCATATGAAATTGTAACAAGGAACTTCAAAATGTTCGAAACTGCTTTTTTTATGGAAACATTTCAATTAATAGTTTAGAAATATTCTGAGATGTTTTCCAGTTTCTTATGTACTGGCTTGTCTTTTTGGATTGAGATCACGGCGTTTTTATTACCTATTGTTTTAGAGTGCAGCTCTTAGGCGCCCGTTACCGGCTTGAGCGGCGTCGCCGTCGGCGTAACCACGCAATGCATTATGGGTAAATTTCCCCACTAAATTTAGCGGAAAATTTTCCCCGCTAAGTTTGGCGGAAAATTTTCCCGCTAAATTTAGCGGAAAAAATTCCCAGCTAAATTAAGCGAAAAACAACTTCCCGCTGAAACATTTCCCCGCTAAATCTAGCGGAAAGATTCCTCGCTAAATTTAGCGGAAAAAAATTCCCCGCTAAATCTAGCGGAAAAATTTCTCGCTAAATTTAGCGGAAAAAATGCCGCGCTAAATCTAGCGGAAATATTTCCCGGCTAAATTTAGCGAAAACGTTTCCCCGCTAAATCTAGTGGAAAAATTTTCCCGTTAAATTTAGTGGAAAGATTCCCCGCTAAATTTAGCGGAAAAATTCCCGCTACCCGAACGAAAAATCCATCAATGTAACCCTGTCTGGCAGTCGATGTTTTCTAGTGGACGCCTGACTGTGCCTGATTGTACGTCAAGCACGTCTGATTGGCCAACAAGTTACTCTGACCGACAGTCAAAATCCAGTCAGACTCCTGCTTGTCGGCTTTCTGATGGTTTCCTGGTGGCAGTCGGCCGCCGCGAAATGCCGTCAAGATTTCTTGGTGGCGATTCTGATTGTACATCGATTGTCTCTGACTGTACGTCAAAAAGCTTTGACGTGCAGACAGACGTACGGTAAAAGGACGTAAAATTCGTTCGGATACCACTATTTCGTCAAATCTATGAATACGAAAAATAACCTATGCACGAGAAAACGATTTCGGAACGTGAGCCCATAAAACCGCTGATGTTAGAGATATGACAAGCAGGGCACCCGACAACCCTGATCAGAAGCCCGCCGAAACGCCTAACATGCCGAGCACGCCAAGCGCGCCACTTTCTACTTTCGCCACTTTCGCTTCGCCCATAGAAGCTTCGCCGAGCTTCCATGAACGATCGCTCTCAACTCGTTTTGTTTGCGCGCTTGTGCCACCCTGTCGATCCAGCCCGGCCTCTACAATGTATTATGTTTTAGTAGAATTTCTCCTCGACAAGACCCAGTCTGTCGTGAGTTCCGACTATGTAAGGAACTTTAGCGGTGTAGATGAAGACGACAAGGTGTACCAGGCCTCTGGGCCGGAGACGCGCGAACGAAAGGAGGGTTCTACGACGCGAAAGTACTCGACATGGCAGGTGAGTAGAACTGAAGTACGGCGATTGATGTACGAGTGCTTTGCATAAAATGCCGAAGGCTTAACTGCATATGTAGCCGAAGCATTATTTAGAGCAATGCACTCATTGTCGGAACCTCGCGCTGCAACACTGAAATGCTCTTGACTCGGTCCGAGAGGTTTAGGCTAGAAAGTTTATACCTTTCTATCTGGTGTGGGCTATTGGCCTTACCGCTGTGTCGCAGCTCATCATTATTGTTTCACGAAGAGCGCAGACAAAAAGCATCCGCGAGCGTAGTTCAGATATGTCTGCTGTTCGCTTTCGTCCTTGGAAGCCAGGGCTGTCTGTCGTAGCATGCATGCTTGCTCTCTAGCTTCAACGGAGTCGCATACGTTTTGTGAATTAAAGTGTATACGGTCGTCCCGAAAGGTTCAGACATCGAGGGCGTCTCTCTGAAACATGCTTTGGGTGCATGTGGGCTCGTTTGTAAACGAATGCCCCCGTACGAAAATGTCAGATCGGAGCGGTTCCAGTGCGGATCCGCGCGGTTTATAGACTTGTGGACAGTTCCGATCCGCGCGATTTTGTGTGTAACCAGTCGGATCCAGTAAGACGCAACGCACTGGAATCGCACGGTGATGGGTGGATCCGATCCGCTCCCCTTGTTCCAGTAGAGTCTGCTCCCAGCTAGCGGGCACGCGACATGCGTGACTGGAGGAGGGGTGGGAGGGGTTTGGGGGGGGGGGGGGGGTCGGCGGGGAACTTCCGCGGTCTCTCGCAGGTCACGTGTTAGGGACAGGCGCATCCGCTACGCAGGCGCTGCGACCGGGCGTTCTCCGCGCGCGCCTGTCTTTAGCCTCGTTTACATGAAACGACTTCAGCGCATTGACTCCACTCGTTCTTCGAACGAAGCCGACGCGGCAACGTTTATATGAATGCGCACCAAGCCCTACACGAAGGTGGCGCCACGCCGTGTCAAAGCTCGAAGTTATGCAGTTCCGGTGGTTCCGGCACCAGCTGGACCACGTTTTCGGTGCATCGCACGTGGAGGCCTTTCGATGCGTTCAGTGTACTTAAAGATCGTGCCCGCTCTCTTCGGTGCTGTGCAAGAAGTTACGAGACGGAAGAAACATCAAAACCCAAACGTTCAGGGCTCCAGGCCGGGCCGCCGGGTCACTCTGGACCAGAGGCGACATGTGTGCGCACGCTTTCAGGACCCCTCCGCGCTTCGCCGCGCCAGACCTCGCCGATCGTGACCGGACCCCGAGTCCGAAAGGCTGCCGACCCATTGCAGAAAAGCTGCCGACCCATTGCAGTTTGGCTCGGCATCTGGATGCGCTGGTGTGCTTGGTGACAATACTTGGACAACTCGGATACCGCTTGCCCGCCGGAACTTCCCGATGCACTCAACACTGGATACTGTGCTTGTGCGTGCTGTGTGTGTGTTCCGTGCACCGTATTTGGTGACGACGCGCGCCTTGCATTGTCTGTTGCACTGGGCGGCAGCGCTTCGAGAGTTAAGGTTCTTCTGCGCTCCCGTCGGACTGCCGGCCGGCGCTCGCCCGGCGGCGACGTTCGCGCTGCGGGCGCACGGATACTGAAGCGCCTATCGGTGCCCTGGATGGATACCCACTGACCTAGGCTTTGAATCTTTATATAGTGTGAAGCTGCCGACCCATTGCCGTTTGGCTCGGCGTCTGGATGCGCTGGTGTGCTTGGTGACAATACTTGGACAACTCGGATACCGCTTGTCCGCCTGAACTTCCCGATGCATTCAACACTGGATACTGTGCTTGTGCGTGCTGTGTGTGTGTTCCGTGCACCGTGTTTTGTGACGACGCCTGGACGACCGTGTGCGCCGCCAGAATTACCGCTGCGCTCACCACTGGACTCTACAAAAAATTTCGTGATATGCCCTTAGCCGTTACAACCGAGAGATCGTCGCAATTTCAGACCCAGTCCGCCTGGGTCTGAAATCGCGACGATCTCTCGGTTGTAACGGCTAAGGACATAGTACCAAATTCTTTTGTAGAGTCCTGTGGTGAGCGCAGCGGGAATTCCGGCGGTGCACCGCCTGGGTCTAAAATTGGGGCTGGAAATGCGCGGTTCCAGGGTGGATACGAACTGGTGCCCCAATTTTGGGTCTAGGCGGAACCGCCATTTTTCATTCCGGCCTGTATCTGACATTTTCGTACGGGTTCCTTTTACCTGAAAAACGCAAATTTGGAAGGTACATTCCATCAATGACCACCACTTACGTAATTTGGGACATTCCATCAGTGGCAGTCAGACGTCATCTGATGAAATGACTGGCAGTCAGTCCATCAGATGAGGGGGGATGGACTGACTGGCAGGCAATCATCAGAGTGGGGGGCTGACTGGCAGTCAGCTGTCCCAAATTACGTATCTTGATAGAATTTCCAAAAGGGTAAATTTAGCGGAAAACATTTCCCCGCTAAATCCAGCGGAAGAAAATTCCCGCTAAATCTAGCAAAAAAAAATATCCCCGCTAAATCTAGCGAGAAAATTCCCTGCTAAATTTAGCGGAAGAAAATTTCCCCACTAAATCTATCGGAAAAATTTCCCGCTAAATTTAGCGGAAACAAATTCCCGCAAAACCTAGCGGAAAAATTTCCCCGCTAAATTTAAAGGAAATTGTTCCCCTAAATGGGAGGCGAGCAGTAGAGGAGGAGGGGCATAGCCTCCTCTTCGTACCTTCCTCCTCCTCCTCAAGAGCTGCGCTCTAATTCGGCGTTACAGGGGGTTGTAAACGGCTTTCATTTTTTTATTAATTCTGAATGCCTGGTTCGGATCATATCTGCAATAGCATAAGGTTCGTGTTATTTGAAATAAATAAATAAATAACCTCACTGAAGGCCCATTGTAACTCAAAAAGAGCAAGACGAGAAGGCCTAACTGAAAGCTTATCTATTACTTAGGCTAGGGAAATTTTACCCTTGCTAACAAGTAGAGTGAAGCAACTGATGCGCTCTAAATCATTTGTCTGATCACAGGTAGTAACAAATGAGTGGTAATCAGCTAGCGCGCTCTCGTTTGCATGACATAGTGAACAGAACAGCGCAGAATAAGACAAAGACAGAGGGTAGCAACATGCACGACACAGAAGTGCTGACTCGCAACTGAATTTACAGACAAAAGGAAGAAGAGAACGCGCTGGAAGTCACCCAGTGCCAGAGTGTGTCGCACACGACGCAACATCATCTCACTAAGATGTCTTCGCCCCATAGTTCGGTGTAGAAACAAGGTTTCTAGTCGAAGCAGTGTCACTGATGGCTGATTAATGCAGCGGTCCCCCAAGCTATTAATGCAATGCGCTTCCAAAATTTCGCGAGTCGTCTTGTGTCGATAATGTCCAATCATTGTTGTGCCTTTACGTATTGGAAGGCACGACCAGATATCGTATTGTGCGGGAAGATGACCGCCCACCGTAGATTTCATTAAACGTTCATACTCGAGAATGTGGTCATTCAAGCACCGGCCGGTTTGGCCCCCATAGCTTCTACCACTCGTTAGTGGGATTTTTTACACAACGCCCTTTGAACATGGCACATAAGCGTGGCTATGGCATTTCTGGCACTCGGCTTTTTAAAGTTTTTGCCGCTATCGATCGATATTTGGAACAGATTTGAGCCATTCTTTTGGGAGCTGAAAACACCACAGGCGCATCGAACCTATTGGCTGTTCTTTTTGAATTATGCAATGTTTTGTGCATATATGCAACAACTATCATTCGTTTCTGGTGATCTCTAGGTTTTCTTCGCTGAATCCCCTTGATCTTACGTTCCAAGGCCCCCACTGCCTCGTTTAAAATCTGTGACGGGAAGCCCGACGAATGGAGTCTCTCAACGTGAGTATTAAAACTATTCCGGAGGGTGTGAAAGCATGTTTTCGTAAGCGCAGACCCAAGTATGAAAATCGAAATACCCTTTTTACCAACTTTCGAATGTGCTGACGTATAATGAAGGGTGCCCTTTTTTGACCTAGGTGAGATACTCCAGCAGATATGGTTTGTGTGAAAAGATAACGTAAGGTCTAGGAATTGTAACTTTCCGTCCAAAGATATTTCAACTGTGCACTTAAGATCAAAACCACACCTGTAAAGTAGGATCATAACCTTATCAACCTTTTCACCTTCAGCAAACTTGGGATATAGAAGCAAAAGTACGTCAACATATCGAAACACCTTTGACACTTGTGATCTGCGGAGGTCACCATCAATTGCTCTATCAACACTTGCCAGAAAAATATCAGTTTCCTCTCACTAAGCACGGGGGCCACAGATGAATATATACACACACCTGACCGCTGTAAGAATTTATAATGTTTCCACACAACAATCATATAGTTCAGAAAGAATGGCAGAAGTTACAGAAAGTATTCTAAACACGCACCGCTAGAGTTTCTGAAGGGGAGCTCCCTTGCTCTTCAATACAAGACTTTACTGAGGCCAGTAATGCTTCGTGCGGAGGGGAATAAAAAGGTATTGTACGTCAACGCGGAACACAGAGTGGTTGTTGAAGTTTTTTTCTCCAAAGCTTCACGCAATTCTTCAGAATTGCTGACTAAAAGAGTCCTTAATTCGCAAATCGGATAAGTATTTTGAAAGAATGCTAGACATCTGGCACTGCTACGTGCCTCTTTCAGTGAATATGGCACGGATTGGGCAGGCTTCCTTATGGGTTTATTATACTGAAGAACACCTGAAGGAGAAGCTTCGCTTCTTTCTTGATGTTTCCAGCCAAGTTTGTTAAGGAACGACGTTCACAGAGCTCTAGTGCCTGCGTCTTAACCTGTTTTCAGGACACAAGCGCCTGTTTGAAGTCCTTACTCACGGCGGCACACGATTTTTCGTTATAGTGTTCTTCCGGCATCAATACAAAGGATCCTTCCAAATCATCCTCCAGAACTCAAAGGTTATTATTGGACAAAACGAAAATCAGAGGGCGAAGATCAAATGTATGTGTACGCTGAGTATTGGCGCCACAAATAGCGTCAGCACATTCATAAATACAGCTCGGTCGAACATTTTCATTTACCTTGCATATTATTTTTCTAGTTAGCGCCAGAAGCCCCAGAAGCCAGTTCATTATATGTCAGCACATTCAAAAGTTGTTAAAAGGGGAATTGCGATTTCCATACTTGGGTATGCGCTTACGAAGTCCTGCTTTCACACTCTCTGTGACAGTTTTGATACTCAAGTTGAAAGTCTCCATTCGTCGGGCTTCCCGTCACGCGTTTCAGACTAGGTGGTGGAGGCCTTGTTACTTACGTTTAATGTGATTTAGCAAAGGAAACCTAGAGATCACCAAAAACGAATGGTAGTTGTTTCATATATACACAAAACATCGCATATAATTTAAAAAGAGCAGCCAAAAGGTACGATGTGTCCGTGGTGTTTTCAGCTCCCAAAGAATGGCGCAAATCTGTTCCTAGGTTTTTTCCATGGCGAAAAACCTTAAGAATGCCAAGTGCCAGAAACGCTCACAGCCACCCTCATGTGTCGTGTTTAATTGACGTCGCGTATAAAATCACACTAACGTGTGGTAGAAACTATGTGGGCCAAACCGGCCGGTGTCTGAATGACCGACCTTTTAGAGCATGATCGTTCAATGAAATCTACGGTGGGCGGTCATCTTCTCGTACATTGCAATACTTGCTCGTGTTCTCCGGTCCTTAAAGGCACAACAATAACTTGACATTATCGAGACAAGGCGACTCGTGAAATTTTGTAAGCGCATTGCCTCAATAGCTTGGGGGACCGCTGCATGAACCATCCATCAGTGTCACTGCTTCAAACAGAAACCTTGTTTTTAGATCGGACTATGGGGCAAATACATCTTAGTTAGATGGTGTTGTGTCGTGTGTGACACGCACTGGCACTGCGTGACTTTAAGTACGTTATTTTCTTCTTCCTTTTGTGTATAAATTCAGTTGCCACTCAGCGCTTCTGTGTCGTGCATGTTCCTTTTCTCGGTCCTCGTCTTTTTGTGCGCTCTTCTGTTCACTTTGTCATCCTACTAACTGGCCGAGCTTACCACACTTTTACAGTTTACACGACAGTTGCACCCCTCTCCGGGAGGCCAGAAAAAGCAAACTACAAACCTATCGCAACGAAAGACTGCCTCAGCGGAACCTTCTCAGCAGTGCTAGGCAAATCTTTTTAAGGCTATTGAGGTTTTACCACTAAGGTGCTGAATTACTTATCCTTACGTCGCTTGCGAGTCTACGGCTTCAGATGCCCTTTTTCAAGGGGCATTCAGTTAGCTCTTCCTGCAACTATTGAAAATTTCATTAATTTCTAGGTTATTCTCGGGGGTTTGCGCTACTGAATTATTCGTTGTTTACCCTTTGAAGCACATGCAGACCAGGAGTGCGATCACAAACAGCTGGAAGTCCGCCGAGACATACCACAAATGGGCAGTGCTGGACGTCTGTAAAATGAATGAGTAACGCTTGATAAATAGAACTGTTCTCTTGACGCGTGTACATGTGTTTCACATTGCTTAGAAATGGTACAGTACTACATAATTAGTATATGCGTAACGTTCACTTACAACGTTACAGTTGTATTCGCATTTAAAGATGTGGCGCGATACTAGAGAAACTGCCCCAAATCAAGAAGATCATATTTTATGCCTTTGACAATTTTAAAACATATTATAATTTTCTTGAAACTTTCGATATTTGAACTTGGAAACAAGTACCATGTTTTGACATATTCGTGACTCCAGCAAAACGGACGCCACCAAGCAGGAAAACCAAGAACCAGCCGGACCAGGTCGCTTTGCGCCCCTCCGCGTCTCTGGCGGCTTTCGCGGACACGTGTTGTCGGCGCGGTGGCGAACAATGTAATTTGTCGAAGGTCCGAAAATTTCTTAAGTTTGCCTGAGTGTTCATTAGTGTGGTGAAGCCTCAGTAGATTCTTTCCTTCCATCACGTATTTGAAAGCACGTTTACTCCACAACACGGTCGCGTGCTTTCGATTTCTTGGATGGGGAGGAATCACGGAAAAACATTTTGATTATTTCTTGTCTGTCTCGAATCACATTCAAAGTGAGGACTACTGGGTAACTGATAAGTGGTTTCTTTATAAGGATGTAGAACAGTGGACTGAGGACGACAGACGAGGTGTTTCACTGGAGGGAACACCAATGTTGCAGTCGGAAGGTTCGATAGCTGCTTTTCTTGAGTTTGGTTGTGTTCGATTAGCTTCAAGTTTGAGCCACCCACGCCGGTCGGTGCGTTGGCTATTCATCTTGGCTGCTTTTCGCCGAAAAAGCCTCTGGACCACACTGAAGGAGTTGGGCTGATTTCGCAATTACTTGATTCAGGAAAATCTGCTCGCTGCACGATTAATGAGGGAAATTATCTGCTTTCAAAAGGTGGGGGACACGTCTCGCAAAGTTAGAAGCTGTCACGGCATTATCATCTATCGCGCCTCCAATATTTATATTATACTTTCGTCGAAGCCAGCAGCAATATACGTCTACATTGCTCAGATTAACCGGCCACAAAAAATACTAATTTTCTCCGTTCAGGTTTCAAGTTCAATGCAGAGAGGTTCTGCGTGAATCTCCGATGAAGACTCTCTTCAGTTTGTCCGCATTCGTCTCCGTGCTACCGGCTAGAACCATTTGGCTGAGTTTAAGTAGTACCTCTCTGTCTGTCAAATATACTTTTATTCAGCAGTTCACTTAATAGCTAGTCAACTAAGCTCATATTTCAACCACTAATATCGCTTTAGTGGGACATAGTACGTACTGTAATACATAACCCGCTCGTCAAAATGACTCCTCTATTGCTACTAAAAGCTGAACTGAAATACGGGTATCAGCTACTTAGTGGGGCGCCAGCAGGTTAATATGCTCCTTGGCTCAAGAAGCGCTTGCTTAATTTTCGTAATTTTCCTGCAACCGAGCAGACGACTGGAAAACGCGGATACGCACAAAAGCTCGATTTCGCGGACAGATAAGTCGCATGGTCGAGGCATGCGAGTTAGCTGAAAATTACTCTCGGTAGAACAATTCTGTAGTCATCGCCGCTTTCCTTAGATGCTCAAAACTGATTAGAGTGCATTGCCGTCTCTCCGGACCCTATAGTTTCGGTTTTGAACGAAATCTCCGAAACGAAAGTCTGACATGAAAAGAACAAAAAACACCGGGAAAACAAAACTATACTCTGCAAGTTTACGTGCACCGGCTACACTTAACCGTCTCAGTTCAAATACCTATAAAATTGGGCATTAAACAAAAGAAAATTTGTTAAATTGAACGCGGCACCCGTTCAGGCGGCCCGGCCCAGCCGACGCGACCTGGACTGAGCCTCCATGTTTGTTTGGTGGTGGCGCCCCTATAGGTCGCTGGAGTCGCGAATAATATACAAGGTTTTTTGTTTTTTTTCTTTACATATTTGTTTAAAAAATCCGTGAAAGTTACACTTATACTATTTGTGCAGGTGAGTTATACGGCCAGAGGACATAGCATAGGGGGCTAATCGTAACGATCAGTCGGCTCATTAATTAAAATTCGTTAATTAGCTTTTTGATTATTGAAAATAAACATATGGTTCCAATTATAAACTTACTGAGCGTCCTTGAGAACAGCTGAATCAAATCTTTTCAAAACGACTTGAAGCTCGTGGGAAACTCGGAGGTGTACCAAAGTTACCATTGGTGCAGCAGGCGCAAAGCTTGCAGTGGCGCAATGCGGATGATTAGATAATAATCGTTTTCAGGCACTGCTAGCTTTGCGCCTGCTGAACGTCTGGTAACTTTGATGCGCCCCCGAGTTTCCCACGAGCTCATTTCGTTCAAGAAAGAGTTGATTTAGTGGTTTTCGATGACGCTCAGTAAGTTTCTAATTGGAACATATATCTATTTTCATTAATTCGAAAGTTAATTAAATAGTTTAAATAATTAGCCGACTTATCGCAAGAATTAGCCACCCACATATTGTCCCCCGGGCCGTACAACTCACCTCCACAAGCCGCATAACTGTAACTTGCACGGCTTTTTTTTTTCAAATCTGTAAAGCTTAAAAAAAGAAAACAAAAAAAACTGTATAATGATATTTCGGATCCTGCTAAGAAGTTTCTTTCTTGAAACAAATAATATTTTATGTCTAAAAATAAACACAACTTCTTCATAAACGCCATCAGGTTTTCTGAAATAAAATGAACAAAAACGGTGCTATTTAAACCTTATTTTGTGCAAAGCTTTTACAAACCAATATCGGTGGTTCTAATATAGAAGAATTTAAGTGTAAGATTGTTCTATACTTTACGATTGACGCTGCATAAAACGTTCCTACACATGGTGTACAACCAAGGGGCGATCGAGTGTGCTCGCGGCGTCTGTAGCGTTTTGATTACTTCGGGACTCCGTGGTTTTAAAGGCCCGTTCACACTCTCGCGACCAAGTACGACCGAGAGAGACGAGATCTGTTAAAACTTCTTAAAATTTCTTAGAACTAGGGAACACACTGGCATTCTGGCGCCATCTATGCGGTGACCCTGGAACTGCATTTCACAAAAGCGAAGGTTTTGCGGAATTTCCGAGGTCAAATGTGCGTAATACCTAAAAGAAAGGCTCGTTTATAGCCTTCACAAATGTTTTTTGAGCCAAGAAAGAAAGGATAATGCTCGAGAGAAATAGAAAATATGCCGGACCGCCAAGTTTACACTGCTACTCAATAGATGGCGCCAGTGTGTCCTCTCGTTGTAAGAGGTTTTAAGGAACCCAGTTTTAAGAGGTCGCAAGAGTGTGAACGGGCCTTAACTGACAACTAGTTACTTGCGCATAGGTGTCTCGTTCTTCGCTCCATCGTCCTTGTTGCCTCAGGGGGCAGTATCGTTTGTTCTTTTCAAGTTAAGCGGAAACAAACGTTTGCAGACGACACACTGGAGTAGCGTTACAAGTGCCTGCATCTCGTCGTCTTAGCGGAGCATCCATCAGAGTGCACTAACTTCTCCGACCGCCGGCCATCGTTCATGAGTCAGATGATATCTCCCGATATTACCAAGACACACATATCGCATCATGAATATTCGTGTGGCTCTTACGTTTTGCAGTTTTTTGCCGAAATTCCGCACTTGCAGAAGCAGTTCGAGCCAGTGGTTGTCTATCTCTTCATTCAACCTGTTCATCATTCCGACCACGCCCGGACCGGAAGCAACCACAGGGACCAAATACAAACAAGCAATAACGCCTACTACGGGTACGATGGTTCTGAAAAAAAAGAAAACAAGCAAAGAACTGAAAACTAGTTTTGGCAAAAGTTCGATAACATGACTTAGTATCGGAATACACAAGCTTTATTTTAGTTGTTCTGGTTGCAAAACAACCGGCCACGACACAAATTCTAGTTTCTTTTATGTACTACAATGCCGAGCACACCTGTCTATAACGCAGGAGCGCGCTTTTTTTTTCCGGCGAGCGCTAGACGGGTGGCATTCGCGGGAACTATTCTGGTCACGTGGACAACATGAGACGGTCCGCTTGAGGGGAGTCCTAACCTCTTAATCGTAAAGCGCTGGATGGATTTTATAAAATTTCGAAGTACCACCAAGCTGGGGCATTGTGGAACGCACTTGAGCCAAAAATAGTGGAACGTCGCCGCCAATATAGTTGGTCGCAGCGCCGTGGGGCCGGCATCGACAGCACACCAATAGGAGCGTGCTCGCAAACGGCGGCGCGTCACCGGCTGCAGCAGCAGACCAATAGGAGCGTGCGCATCTGGATGTGGGATACGCCAGAGCCTTGTATAGAAAGAGTTTGGCCAATGGAAGGCGCGGGAAGAGCCAGGGCGTGCACCTTACTCAGAAAGAGGGCTTGAAATGATCTCTTGACACACCAAAAGCCAAAAAGAATCCCCTAGCTGTGGTAGCGAGAGACAGTTTTAATCATAGCTATATTGTTTTGAAAAGTACGTAAGTGTTAAATGTAGTGACCCTTCATGATTGAAAATAGGATGCACGTGATGTTTTGGTTATGATCATGCAGAAAGATGTAAGAAACGAATGTGCCGATCGAACTCTGTTTCGCTCGGACAGAGCGTGACCGCTCGGACGGCAAATTCCCGGCCCTCGGCGCCTGGCATGCGGATTATGTCGATCGTTCCGCTAGACGCGCTCTTCCACCATGATCTTGGATGACCCTGATTGAAACATCACGTGCACCATGTTTTCAGTCACCGAGAATTACTCCGACGCACTTATTAATTTCGTTTCTCGCGACCACCGCCAGGATAATATTTCCGGCTCCTGATTGGACACATTCGAATTTGAGAAGACGCCCTGGAATGCGCCCAGCACGCTCTCGGCTAATGGCGCCTCCTCATTTGTCTCGTATACTTCCCAATGAATGGCCAAGCTCTACATATACGGCTCTGGGATACGCCATGAAGCAAAAATGGCGACACGTCGCCGGCATCCAATAGGAGTGCCCGCGGCAGGATCAAACGATGGCGGTACTTGGGTAAGTCAGGACATCCCGAGCTTTACTTTATCGGACGAACGCGGGAGGCTGCTTGCACCAACGAGGTAGAGAGGCTTAGAGCGATAAACCGGTATCCCGTTACCAGGCAAAAGTGACCACCCCGAGGCTGACTCCATGTTGTACAATTCTGATCCTAACACACGTGACCGTACCAAATCCTGAGGCTTTTATGCAAAACTGAGCCGAGATTTGTATTGCGATCGCTGTAAAAACACGATAAACTAGTTTTCAATACTGTTAGGCCCAGAGATAAGTGTCTAGCTCCGATAAAATCCCAAAATACAGCACCGCGGCAAACGGCATCTGGCGGAGTCATTGCGAAGCTGCCCGAGTTTTCGTCGTAATTGCACGTATCTTGTACTTAAAACAAACGAAACATAACTTATCTTGTCGGTATATGGTTATCAAACATCAATAAGGAGTTATCTGAGCGCGGCACTTTGTTAAAATCTAGACGTAAAACTATAAGGTCACATGTCTAGTGGTCAAAAATCTGCAGCATGGCGGCGGCCGAGTAGGAGTCACGAAGAGCTGCCAGGTTATTGCTCTTTGCTCCTTCTACCTCGTTGGCTTGCAGCTTCGCGCCAGCTATGGTTCACATATCGGCTGCGTGCTCGTACGTATACCAACAGCTCGTTTTTCCTGCATGTTTTTATTAAGTTCACATGCCTTATTTTCGTTTTCTACTGGTACGAAGGTGTTTGCAAAGAGCAAGCGAGCAGCCTTCCACACATTCACCAGCAGCTCACATGGAGTGGGCACGAGACCCCTCGAGTGGACCGTTCCACGTGACTAGATTAATTGCCGCGAATGCCACCAGTCTAGCGCTCTCCGCAGAAAGCAGCGCTCTACCGCGTTGCTGACAAGTGTGATTAGCGCTGTACTATTGCGAACTAATTTAGAAAGGCATGTAGTTGGGCTAGTTGGTGGTACATACTGTTTGGTGGGAACAGCGCAAAAAAGACGTAGGACAAGGTCGAAGAAACACACAGACAGGGCGCTGACTTACAACTGAAAGTTTATTGCTCTGCAAAAGAGAAATAAACACAGAAAGGAGGAAGGGAGAGAACAAACAAATCAAACCAATAACATACGGCATCACCCACGCCCACGCGCCGTCACACGAACCTGCCACACTTTCTTACAAAATCTACCTCGCCATTTGCAAGGGCAACAGAAGGAGCGCTCCCACACGTGTCAGCTCCGATAGACGCCATAAAATATGCTTCGTCTATCTCCCTCGCAGTCTTGTTTTTGTGACGAGACAAAATCTTTATATCATGAAATGACGGCGTGCAGCCACACCTATCACAATGGACCGCTAGGTTCCCTGAGGGCGAAGACCGCAAAGAAAGCGAATGCTGCCTTGCCCTTACGTTTACACAACGCCCCGTCTGACCAATATACACTCTGCCGCAGGACAGGGGGATCTGGTACACGACCCCGCTTGCACAAGTGACGTACGGGGTGCGATGTTTGACGTCGCACTGAACGGAAGGCCATCCACTAGACCTGTCGTACTCTCGCATATCCATGCCGTGTCCCACCGAATTAAGCGCGTTGCCGGTAGGTTTGAGGTGCCTGTCGTCTTCTCGGCGCCATCTAAGCTGTCCCACGTTTGTGCTGCTCTGAGTAGAGAGGACGCCCTTCCGTTCAGTGCGACGTCAAACATCGCACCCCGTACGTCGCTTGTGCAAGCGGGGTCGTGTACGAGATCCCCCTGTCCTGCGGCAGAGTGTATATTGGTCAGACGGGGCGTTGTGTAAACGTAAGGGCAAGGCAGCATTCGCTTTCTTTGCGGTCTTCGCCCTCAGGGAACCTGGCGGTCCATTGTGATAGGTGTGGCTGCACGCCGTCATTTCATGATATAAAGATTTTGTCTCGTCACAAAAACAAGACTGCGAGGGTGATAGACAAAGCATATTTTATGGCGTCTATCGGAGCTGACACGTATGGGAGCGCTCCTTCTGTTGCCGTTGCAAATGACGAGGTAGCTTTTGTAAGAAAGTGTGGCAGGTTCGTGTGACGGCGCGTGGGCGTGGGTGATGCCGTATGTTATTGGTTTGATTTGTTTGTTCTCTCCCCTTCCTCCTTTCAGTGTTTATTTCTCTTTTTGCAGAGTAATAAACTTTCCGTTGTAGGTCAGCGCCCCGTCTGTGTGTTTCTTCGACCTCGTCCTACGTCTTTTTTGCGCTGTTCCCACCAAACAAACTAATTTAAAGCCATAAAACAACTGGAGTGCACACCTAATAGTAACTGGGTTCCTGTGCCAATATTCGATTATGTTTATTTTGCAGGGTGATACAGCGATTTTATAGTCCGCTCAACGATGATAAGTTGAGAGCAGCGTGCGATGTAGAGCTGAAACTAAAGGCCCGTTCACTACTCTTACGACCTCTTAAATCTTGGTTCCTTACAACCTCTTAAACCAGACGACACAGTGGCGCCATCTATCGGGTTGCAGTGTAAACTTGACAATCCGGCATATTTTTTATTTCTCCTTAGCATTATCCTTCCTTTCTTTTTTGTCTCGAAAAACTTTTGGAAACGTTATAAACAAGCCTTTCTCATAGGTATTACGCACATTCGACCTCGAAAATGCCGCAAAACCGTCGTTCCTGTGGAGATGCAGTTCCACGATCACCGCATGAGATGGCGCCAGAAATTAAATTTTAAAAGTTTTAACAGATCTGGTCTCTCTCGGTCGAAGTCGGTCGCACGAGAGTGAACGGGCCTTAAAGCGTTATTGATTATAATCTCATTTTAACCGAACTGCAGCAATTCTTTTCATGTTTAGTCAACCTACACCATTTCATGAGCCGGGGTGTGCTCATACAACGTAACGAAATGACGGTGTGTCTACCTTGCTTCAGGACAGGGGCGGATTTATGGGTCAGGCTTGGGAAGGGAAGGAGGGGAGGAGCTGGACATTTGTCTGGGGAGAGGGACGGGGTTTTCAGACAGCCTCAAAGTCACGAACGATGCGTTACCCAGATCTATTTTGTTGACCTAATATTACCCATTTCACCGAAACTACGTAATTCTTTATCAAAACAAAGCAGATGTATGTATTTCTTTATAAGATAAGGTTTCCTTTGGGGTCTTAGCCGAAAGGGCGATATACTTCGAATTTCTTTAAAAAGAATGGCCTTGAAGTATACCGGTGCAGCGGATATTAACGTTCTTATATCATATTCTTTTTTGGAATTGTAAGTTGTGTCCTATTAATATATAATCTCACTGCTTGTGCATGACTACCAAGGCATATGCTGTCTATTAGCTTAGAAAATAAACTTATGATTGAATGAATGAATGAATGAATGAATGAATGCATGCATAATCGAGAATTTGTATCCAACAAGATTTTCAACTAAACCAATAAGTAAATGGAAATAACATTTATGCAGATTCACCGACACATATGAAAAAGAGCTTTTAAAATTTCTAAATCCATCACTAGCCTAATACTCAATTTTAAGGCAAAGTAGCAACTAATACCTAATGAGTTTTGGTTAATAAACTCTGTGTGACATTCGAAAACAACCGGCCGCTTGACATTTAACTGGGGAATACCTAATGTAGCGTCGCACGATGGCAATGATGACAATAAGAAATCTGTTCGCCTTCTGCCGCTGGATGTTGTAGGCGAGAAGGAACCCACTGAAAAGGAAATTAATAAGAAAACATTAGCGCCATATGCTGTGAGAGAGGGTGCAGAAATATGAATCGATGAAGGAATTTCGATATCCTGCTTGGCGATTATAGCAATTCAGCCTCAGTTTTATGCTACCTGAGAAAGGAGCGTGAAAACAACTATAGTCGCTATTCAGATTTTAAATCAGTAGTAATCGCAATATTGACTGAAATATAACCAAATTCATATTTTTTTCAGGATGGTATATTTATTTACACAAAATACCTCTATGACCATTAACTTAATATTTTATGGTGCCTATCCAAGAGTGTTTTTACCAGTTATTTAATATCTCTCCTATTCAAAAGAAGGTGAAGGCCGCAGATTATCTTTTTGTTAATATTTAGATGTTTTCATGAACACGTAAGAGAACATTGTACCTTCATAATAACGTTCGCGGCGTCAGCGGCTGTGACAACCCACGCGTAAATTGACATTTGGCGAACAATTTTGCTCTTTTTTTACTACTAGGCCTGGATTCAATTAAAGAAAGGTCCATTCGTGGATCTTTAGAGAATGTGTTATCATGGCCCTTGGGAAATACCACACAGATCCCCCTTTAGGAAACGCTAACGCTGACCTCTTTATTTTTCTGTTTTGTCTTTCTCTTTGCTTCCTCTCTTTTTTCGCTACCTCTTTTTGGCATCTTTACGGGGTAAGTGTTAGCGTTTCCCAATGGTCATGCTAACGCATTCCCTAAAGATCCACCAATGAACCTTCCTCTAATTTTTTTCCGGCGAAGCGGGCTCGCCGAGCCCGCGTCGCCGCTGTCTTTGTTGGACGCAGACACGCGTGGGTTTGCAGCTTCTTACGTCGCATTTCAGCCAGCCGAGCTAGGCGCTGCTTCCGCTTCCTTGTCTCGTTCACCCGCCTTGCACGATTCGCAGCGCCACCCGCTGCCCGACGCTGCTTTCGCTGTTAACCGGTTTCCCGCGCGCGCATTGGCTTCCGCCCCGTGACGTTGCCTCCCACTCGCCTCGCTCGCCGCGCCGCGCGCGCGTTGGTTTCCATCTTGTGACGTCGCCAGCCTTTCGACTTTGCTTTTCACTACCCTGCTCCTCTCTACGCGGCGCGCTTCCTTTTCATGGTTTTGTCCGCAGGCGGACGGCGTCAGCTCTTCGCTGTAATGTAGGTACTAATGCTAAAGCATAAATAAATTTTATTCCTGACTTTGAGATACGGTCTTTCACCTTGTTCTGTCATTTGTGGGGGTCTGTTCACCCCTAGCCTAGGCGTTTAACGCCCTGCTCAAATTTATGGGCACCCCTGCTACGTGCCGTCTATCACAATGCCAGCGCCACACCCAAAGGCGGTGGTCGGCCAGCAGCCAACCTGTCACTGGAGAATGAACGAGACGCAAAATCCGTCCTACTTGTGTATTGTGCTTCCTCTGGAAGTCGTAGACACGAACGAGCACTCAGAGGGACGGACGGGGCAAGTGAAGGCCACAGGTTTTAATAAACTTTTTATGTGCTGATTTTTAATTAAAATACTTGCTGTTTCTCCATACAAACAGATATAGCAGTTGCGTGATTTCATGGAATTAAATCCCGCTTTTTGCATAGTGGCAACTTGTAGTTGTAGCCGGCAAAATATGCCTTGACGGAGCCACACAAGTGAGACAAAAACCCAGCCTCTAAGCCACGTCGCTGTCCAGAGCGATAGCAGGTAGCGAGTTCGATCGTGTAGAGGTGCCATCTCTCTTGGTTACGAGCTCGCAGCAGCAGCACGTCACGATGTGCAGCTTCTTTCGGAGCGGAACTTTTGGCGGATTTCTTTTACGCTGAATTTATGTACAGAGCGGGATCTTCATTCCTATCCAATATTTTAACTGGCTTAAAATATATGATTGAATTGAGCTTACTAATGCTAATATGTGAATGTCTCGGTTCGTTACATATAGTTTGCTAATTATCCAGTCATACATGTGTATTGACGTCTCCAGATAAGTCTAAAACTTTATTGCGAAGGATTTTTGTTTAACTTGGTTATCACATAGGACACTCTGCGCACATATATCTTTCTCAAGAACCAAAAAAAAACCGAGGTTTGGCAGCGTTCGAATTTGATCACCAAAAGGTGTGAACGATAACTTCTATTTAAAAAGTTAAACAATGTTGTTTTTTCGAACAGTTGGACGGTGCGACGCAACTACTGCTACAGGGATGCTAGCATGGTGATACGAGCCCTATCTGCGTCAGAATAAAACTTAACGTACAAGACTACCTACCAGCTTATCCTCATGCCCTAAGAAACCACTGATATCACAAGTTAGGCTAGGGAAACGGAATACATCACAGTTATAAACGGATTATAATTACAAAGGGACGGACTGTTGCCACTGTGCTTCGCTGCGGAGTACGTCTAAATGCGACCGTATTTGGACGCTTCTTTTATGAAGGCCTATTTCGATTACAAAATTGAGACAAACCTCGTTCCATCACTCAGCCCTTGTTCGTAGCAGAACGAGCCCACCTTGTTTCTATGTCCCTAGCCAAAAACTGTTCTCTATTTTCCGGCATCTGATGAGAAGGACGAACATGCTAAGCCTACGTGGGCCGTCGCTTCTCTTCAGCGATGACTTCTTCAGTACACTCTTTTTCTTGCGAATCTTCGTGAAGACGACCACAGAACATACAGCAAGCGTGTCTTCTATTATAAAACGGATAAATGAATGAATGATATTGGTTATAACCTTTGTATAGGCTGTTGCCTTGCGCCACCTAGCCCAGAAATATTGATACCCCTCTTTCTTGAATTTGGCCATGAATTCTGTCTCTCGTTAAATCATCTATCTCAACCAATTTTGTGTATTACGTATTACCAGAGCTGTCTTAGACCTTCCTCATCAATATTCTATCCTTTTTTGGGGAATGTAATCCTTTGTTTCTTCTATCCTCGCCAGTAAAACCCAGCGCTCCCGCTAAATCTGTTATCCATTAGAGAGTGCTGGAAATGCTCTCGCGTTTATGAACAAAGTTTTAACTCGTGCTTGAGAGTGAAGATATGTAGATTGTACCGCTACAGAAGTAGTGTAATATCCGTGAGACCATTCTGAAAGTCTGGCAAGACGAAATACACAGGCTTAAGGAATATAATAAAGCCGGGGGCGATCTATATTAGGGCCCTGTGATTAAGAGCAGTGCCGGCGGAACTAAGAGTAAATGCAAGAAATAAATCGTGGAGACGCAGCGTTTAAGAACGCACGTTCCCAAGTTGGTAGCTTTCAGCAGGATTCTGGTGGCGTGTGTCAGCAAGCTGCAAACAAACGTTTGCTTGATGCAGGTACGACGTTGTGAGGACAATACCTGAAGTCAAATGTCTTGGCGTGTTTTTTTATGTCTAAACCAAGAAAAGAAAGACTAAGATTTCGTTTTTATCTATCAAAAAATTGTTAATAAAACATATCTAAAAAGTAAAAGAAATTTAAGCAAAAAATATGAAGAAGCTATATTTAGCTTCAGTCCTTTTACTATTAGTCATATTCAGGTATAAAATAAAGAGTCAGTACACGCCCCTCACCTCATAAAAAAGAAGGTATCAACGGCCAGAAATCCGGCTGTTATGATGCACGAAGCAATTTCATCACCCATCACTAACATCTTCGTTGCTCGTGCTGGAAAAAAAATTAAGAATAATGTTTGCAACATTGAATTGTGCAGAAAACCAAACCACCTTCATATAGATGATCCATGTATTATGGAGGGAAGGTATTTCAAATTTTATTAAATTAAGTTGTAACAACAGCATTGTTATCATCGGTAATTGGATCTGATACAAATAAGTGAGTGAAAAATATAAGAACTAAGATAAATAAAAACAAATAACCTTCTAACTCATAGCAAAACATTTATTGAAGGAACCTGACGCTTTGCAACGTGTTCGCAATGATGAGTGTGAGAAAAAAAATCGAAAGCAATTATACAAGGTGTGTCATAGCGACAGGTGTTTATATTGCGGCGTAATTACTGCGGAGAATATTTGCTACGCTTATATTTCCGTAGAATGCGGCGCGGCGAAAGCTCTTTGCGTACCTGGTACGCTTGTTTACAGGCCAAATGCGCTCACGTGCTTTTCTTACCGCCTCGACCTCAACAGCGATCGCCGAAGGAGCAGAAGAGTTTCCGGTCTCGGATGGTTGTCCGCGTGCGCCAGTACCTCTACAGCGGCGGTTTGACGGGTGCAGCAGGGAGTACCAGGTGCGGCGGCTGGGAGCACCACGTGGTTGATAATGGAGCTAATCACGTCACGAAAATGTTTCGTGGCGGACGATCATCCAATTTCCTGGGGAGGTTCCCACTGTACAGCGTCCGTCAAGAAATAAAAGCTATGTGTGCGGGAATACCAAGGAATATCGAAATGTTTTGGGCAACCTAGTAAGAACAAAAAGGAAGGACGAAAGGTATGGAACCATGACAGAATATCACACGACAAAACAGCACGCATCGAAACACCACAGCGTCAAAACAGCACGGCGACAAAACAGCACGCTTCAAAATAGCACGCGTCAAAAAGCTATAGTGTCAAACGACACCACGACAAAGGAGCACGTGCCAAAACAGCACGGCGTCAAAACAGCACAGTGACAAAACAGCAAAGCGTCAAAAGGGCACAGCGACAGAAGAGAACGGCGTCAAAACAGCACCGCGACAAAACAGCACAGCGTCAAAACAGGACATTGACAATATAAAACGTATGAAGTTAAAAAAAGACATGTATCAAAGTAGGCACTGTAAAGGAACACAGGGGCTTGGTCAATTCGTCAAAAGCCAACTCGTCGAAAGCCAATTCGTCGATGGCCAATTTGTCGAATCCGTTCTCTTGGGAGCCAGTTTGGAGTAGGGAGTCGATGCGCACATGTAGGCTCACTGGGCAGTACTGAAGTCCCCGCTGGTGCGTATTCTGGCTATTTATCAAGCAGTTCTGATAATTTTGACGCTCAAGTTTGCTGGTGAGGTCGTCTACAATAAATGAGTCAATCGCACAGAAATGTGCTATCGTTAGTTGTTAAAAGAAAAAAAAGCGTGTGCGTCAACGGTCTGCTTAGCCCATGCTGTACGGCAACAGCACTGTGGCTGTGGCATGTTTCTGCTTCACCGGTTTCCACTTGATCGAGGCCTTCGTCGGCAATAATCTGTGAACTTCACTCAAAACAACTTTTCGCCTGCAAGCTGCAGCCGTGTGTTTCCGGGACATTTTATTCACGGCGAATGAACCCCGCAGAACTTGCGGTTGATTCTTGTAGCCTCGTGAAAAGCGCAAGTGGGGGGTCGTGACGTGATATTTTATATTCTGGAAAAGGGAGGGGGGGGGGGGTCTCCGGGTTTCGGAGTTTGCTAAGCACTGAAATAGGAAATAAATTCCTTTATAACCTAGCAACAATAAATGAAAGGGTTCAGGAGGCTCGAAATCATTCGCGCAGAGAGAGGTGAAGAGCGCGCTCGAAGTTGCTTCATGCGTGCTGTTTTGTCGCTGTGCAGTTTTGACGCCGTGCTGTTTTGACGCGTGCTCTTCTGTCGCTGCGCCGCTTCGACGCTGTGCTGTTTTGTCGCATGCTATTTTGACACGTGCTGTTTAGTCGCCGTGCTGTTTTGACGCTGTGCTGTTTTGTCGCATGCTATTTTGACGCGTGCTGTTTAGTCGCCGTGCTGTTTTGACGCTGTGCTGTTTTGACGCGTGCTGTTTTGACGCGTGCTGTTTTGACGCGTGCTGTTTTGTCGCATGCTATTTTGACGCGTGCTGTTTAGTCGCCGTGCTGTTTTGACGCTGTGCTGTTTTGTCGCATGCTATTTTGACGCGTGCTGTTTAGTCGCCGTGCTGTTTTGACGCTGTGCTGTTTTGACGCGTGCTGCTTTGTCGCTGTGCTGTTTTGACGCGTGCTGTTTTGTCGCATGCTATTTTGACGCGTGCTGTTTAGTCGCCGTGCTGTTTTGACGCTGTGCTGTTTTGTCGCATGCTATTTTGACGCGTGCTGTTTAGTCGCCGTGCTGTTTTGACGCTGTGCTGTTTTGTCGCCGTGCTGTTTTGACGCGTGCTGTTTTGTCGCATGCTATTTTGACGCGTGCTGTTTAGTCGCCGTGCTGTTTTGACGCTGTGCTGTTTTGACGCGTGCTGTTTTGTCGCATGCTATTTTGACGCGTGCTGTTTAGTCGCCGTGCTGTTTTGACGCTGTGCTGTTTTGTCGCGTGCTGTTTTGTCGTGTGCTGTTCTGTCGCGTTCCCGAAAGGTATGTGTAACCGTTCGTGGAAAACTATTTCGTAGCAGACTGTCGTGCTACAAAAGAGAAATGAAGCAGAAGAGGAAAACGTCGAGGAAGCACGTTGGAGGAGAAGTGGGCGAAAAGAAAGAAGAAGAGGTGTTCTTGTTCGGCCGTCACCAGTCCAGGTGGAAGCATACCCGGCGACGTCCCGAGGGTGCTCCTGTCGGGCGAAATATCAGCTTGGCGGTGTGCTACCTGAGCATCAACATCCTGCGTGAACGAGGCATTCGGCAGCGGCCCGAAGTAGCCGCTGGTGGGAACGAGCAACGACTTTGGCGGTGTCCCGGAGCAGAGCATCCCAGACCAGCACCAAGGAATGATCAACGACTTCGGCGGTGTCTCGAAGCAGAACATTCTAGATCATCAACAAGGAACAGACGGAACATCCCTCACCAGCAACCAAGCTTGGCTGGAAACCGGACAGAACCAAGACCCCCAGCCACACGAGGACGGACTGAAAGTGAGACCGCTTCTGACTTGTACATTTGTATATAACTAGAACGTTTATTATTTTTCTTTTTCTTTTTTAATATATATATCTTGATCAAAGCTCACGGTGTGACTGAATTCCTCCTTCAGCGGTTTGACCTGAACCTATAACATCACAATTTGGCGAGCCTGCCAGGATTCAAACCGCAGAGTGAGGAAAGCCAGTTGTACCGGTGAACATTTCCCATTAAGTCTGAAATGGATTTTGAAAAGATTAATGGCTTTAGGAAGCTCCCTCGGACTAACAAAAGAGGAAGCGTTACATCTTCTGGAGGAGGAACGAAAGCGTGAGAGAGAGGAGAGAGTGCACGCTAGAGAAGATTCCAGACTCGAACATGAGAGGGAACAGCAGAAGGCTGAGAGGGAACAGCAGAAGGCTGAGAGGGAGAGGGAGGACGCCAGACTGAAAGCGGCACATGAGATCGCTATGATAGAGCTTAAGATCAAGCTCGCGGAAACAGAACGTGCCAGTGGATCGACAACAGGCGGAGGGGGCGAAGGTCAGTCGAGAGGACGAGCTTGCGTGAAAAAATTGATGCCGCCCTTTGACGAGAAGCGCGATGACTTAGATGCCTACTTGCATAGATTTGAGAGGATTGCGGTAGGACAAGGATGGGCGAAGGAGGAATGGGCGACGTCCCTTAGTCTTTGTCTCGTGGGTGAAGCTTTAACCGCATTCGGGAGGATGACAGCAGCTGACTCCCTAGACTATGAGAAGGTTAAGATCACCTTGCTCCAACGATTCAGACTAACTGCAGACGGTTTTAGAGAAAAGTTCAGACGAAGCAAGCCGGAGGAGGCAGAAACTGGACGACAATTTTGTACCAGATTGAGTAATTATTTTGATAGGTGGCTCGAAATGGCGCAGACAGAGAAGACGTTCGAGGCAGTGCGAGATAGGGTAATTGCCGAACAGTTCCTTAGTTGCTGTCACCCTAAGCTTGCCATTTTTCTAAAAGAACGTAACGTTAATGCAGCGCAAGAAATGGCAGAGCTAGCTGACCAGTACCTGGAAGCTCAGGGAAAATGCAATCTGGGTGCGATGAAAGACGGGGGTTGTACAACAGTGAGACCAGACGGCGAGAACAGTAAGGGTACTGGACAAACGGGAGGAGCTCGAAGACCATCGCCTAGATGCTTTCTGTGCAGTAAGGTTGGGCATAAGGCAAGTGAGTGCAGGAGCGGGTATAGACAAAATCAGGCAGGAGTACGATGCTGGGAGTGCGGCAAAACAGGACACAAAGCTGGGCAGTGCGCCAATCACCCCCAGAACAAAGCAGCGTGTGTCCTGGATAAAAGAAAGAAGGCATTAACGAGGGACAACAAAGAACAGCAGAGAGCGATAACAGATACAAGATTTGAACATGCTACTGACGCTGACTTAGTACACAATATCGACATGATGATGCCGGTGGTCGAAGGGAGGTTACATGATATTAAGATATCAGTGCTTAGGGATAGTGGAACCAACACAGTACTAGTAAGAAAGAGACTGGTACAAAGTGAGGAGTTCACAGGGACGTCCACTGGGGTTATCCTGGTTGACGGCACCATGAGGGTTATGCCTGAAGCGATAATCAACATAGATACACCTTATTACACGGGGGAAGTACGTGCCAAATGCGTAGAAGAACCGCTGTATGACCTCATACTGGGTAACATCCCAGGGGCTAGAAATGTGGACTGCCCGGATCCAGGGTGGGGCACAAGTACGAAGAAAATACGTCACCAGGGAGATGAAGTGTTCGGCGAAATGCCGTCTAATTCAATGAACAGCGTTACATCACATGCTGAGAACGACCGACTACTGCAAGAAACCGGAGAAGAGGAGTCGAATGTAGAGCAGATTCATAACGAGGTGTCATTTGCAGTAGGAGCAAGAACTGGCAAAAGTGAAGACAAACAATTGCCCCAGCTCAAGGCGCCGGTTATAGAGCTGCTAGAAGTCACAGCTCTTCAATTGACAGGGGAGCAAAAGTCGGATGAGAGTCTGCAGAGGTGTTTTAGAAGTCTGAATAAACGAGTGCGAAAATGGAGATGTGACGTAACAACGGAATACATCGTGAAGGATGATTTGTTGTTCCGTCGTGTCGAATTCAGCGACGGAGACGTGAAACACCAACTCATTGTACCAACGGTATTTAGAAAGACTGTAATGGAATTGGCTCACGATGGAATAATGTCGGGCCATCAGGGGGTAAAGAGCACGGTCGCTAGGGTAGCGGAAGAATTCTTTTGGCCTGGTATGCAAGGTGACGTGAAACGTTACATACGGTCTTGTGATGTGTGCCAACGCACTATACCAAAAGGCACCGTGAAAAAGGCCCCGATGATGAGTATGCCCATAATTGAAGAACCCTTCCACCGGGTAGCGATAGATATTATTGGACCAATAATCCCGAAGTCCAGCAAGGGTAACCGATATATCTTGACCATGGTTGATGTAGCCACGAGGTACCCGGACGCCGTGGCATTGAAAACCATTGATACCCCGCAGGTGGCAGAAGCCCTAGTCGAGATGTTCTCCCGGTATGGAGTACCTAAGGAGATTCTGAGTGATCGAGGTACGAACTTCACTTCCAATCTTATGAAAGAGATAGGACGTCTATTATCCTTTCGGCAGTTGTTAACTACGCCATATCACCCAATGTGTAATGGGCTGGTAGAGAGATTTAATGGTACCATAAAGCAAATGATGAAGAGAATGACCCAAGAACGACCCACGGACTGGGATAGGTATATCCCAGCACTCCTCTTTGCCTATAGAGGAGTACCACAAGCGTCGCTAGGATTCGCACCATTTGAGATGTTGTACGGGCGAAATGTGAGAGGGCCTTTGACCATCCTTAAGGAGCTGTGGGCCAACAAAAGCTTAAACCAGGAGTTAAAAACATCATACGGATACGTGATCGAACTCAAGGAAAAACTGAAGAAAACATGTGAAGTGGCGCATGAGATCATGGCAGAAGCGCAAGCAAAACAGAAAAGGTTCTACGACCGGAAGAGCCAGGTTCGAAGGTTGGAGCCAGGGGACAGAGTGCTCATACTACTACCCAGTGATCACAACAAACTAACCATGCAGTGGAAGGGGCCGTACGAAGTTGCGAGGCGAAAAGGCGATGTAAACTACGAACTGCTGGTTGGAGACAAAAGAAAAATGTTTCACATAAACATGTTGCAAAAATACGTAGGTCGCGAAAAAAGGAATGAAAGTTGTGGGGTGATGGTGGTTCAGGATGAGGTTGAAGATTTAGGGGAGATCACGACGCCCAGTCTAAAAAGGCAACAAGGAGCGCAGGATGTGATCATCAATCCTAAATTAAGTCAAAAGCAAAAGAAAGATCTGGCTGACGCGATCGGGGAGTTTGAAGACATATTCTCTGACGTACCGGGCAGAACAAATGCATTGCAATGCAAACTTCGATTGTTGACAGAAGAGCCGGTGTTTGTAAGGCAGTATCCGTTGCCTTTTGCCATCCAGGATGAGGTGGAAGAAGAAGTGGAAGAGATGCTAAGATTAGGCATCATCGAACGATCCACGTCCGCCTACAACGCACCCTTAATAATGGTAAAAAAGCCTGATGGCTCTAATAGGCTTTGCGTTGACTTTCGGCGATTGAACGCAGTCTTAGTGGCTGACGCTGAACCTATACCAAGGTCGGACGTAGTGTTTGCGAGAGTCGGGCAAAAGAAATATTTTTCTAAATTGGATCTAGCGAAGGGGTATTGGCAGATACCGATGGAAGAATCAGCCAAAGAGAAAACTGCCTTCTCTACGAGAACTGGCCTTTACCAATTCCGGTTTATGCCTTTCGGGCTGAAGACGGCTGCTGCCGTGTTTACCAAGTTGATGAGGTCCGTCCTGGAGGGCGTGCCCAATGTACATCACTACATTGACGACATCTTGGTTGCCACTGACTCGTGGGAAGATCACTGCCAAACATTACGGCAAATTTTTGAATGTCTCAAGAGGAATCATCTCACGGTTAAGCCAAACAAATGCGAGGTTGGGTTTGACGCTATAACATTTTTAGGTCACAAGCTTGGTATGGGCCAAATCGCACCGAAGAGAGAAATACTAGAAAAGATTCAACAAGCGTCGGCGCCAACGACAAAAAAACAAGTGCGAGCCTTTCTAGGTCTTACAGGATATTATAGAGAGTTCATACCCCGTTATGCAGAGATAGCAGCCCCACTTACTAACCTCACAAGGAAGGGACAAAGTAACACAGTACAATGGTGCTCTGAACATGACACAAGCTTCAAAGAGCTTAAAAGAAGGCTGGCAGAACCACCCATTTTGGTAGCGCCCGATGTGTCTAAGCAATTCGTCCTGCGTACGGATGCATCAGACGAAGCTTTGGGAGCAGTGCTGTTGCAAGAGCACGAGGGCATGCTGCACCCAGTGTTATATGGCAGTAGAAAACTTAGCGCGAGCGAAAAGAACTTTGCGGCTATAGAACGTGAATGCCTCGCACTCGTGTGGGCAATTGGTAAATATGCTATTTACCTGTACGGAAAGGAATTCGTAGTTGAGACGGACCATCAACCGCTAGAATATTTGAATAAGACGAAACTCAACAACGCGAGGGTAATGAGGTGGAGTTTATCTCTACAAGAGTTTACATTTAGAATAAAGTATATAAAAGGGAAAGACAATATTGGGGCGGACTACTTGAGCAGAGTTTGAACAACACAAAAAAGTAGCGTGGAAATTGTTTTTTTTTAGATATGATAATATTTATACGCATGATGGAAGTATACCGTGATACAGTAACGGAGGGAAGTGTTTTAGTTTCGGCAGTTGAAATGTAGCTGATGTGCTGATGTACCTGAAATTGTGAACTGGGTGCGGGCCAGATATAAAACGTGCAGGGTGTGAAAGCGATTCACAAACTGGTGAACCAACACAGGGACGTAAGAGAAAAAGAAAGGATGATGCATTAACGAGGTGTGGAAATTTAGTACGACTAAATTCTGGAGGAGGGGGTAAATGTCGTGCTACAAAAGAGAAATGAAGCAGAAGAGGAAAACGTCGAGGAAGCACGTTGGAGGAGAAGTGGGCGAAAAGAAAGAAGAAGAGGTGTTCTTGTTCGGCCGTCACCAGTCCAGGTGGAAGCATACCCGGCGACGTCCCGAGGGTGCTCCTGTCGGGCGAAATATCAGCTTGGCGGTGTGCTACCTGAGCATCAACATCCTGCGTGAACGAGGCATTCGGCAGCGGCCCGAAGTAGCCGCTGGTGGGAACGAGCAACGACTTTGGCGGTGTCCCGGAGCAGAGCATCCCAGACCAGCACCAAGGAATGATCAACGACTTCGGCGGTGTCTCGAAGCAGAACATTCTAGATCATCAACAAGGAACAGACGGAACATCCCTCACCAGCAACCAAGCTTGGCTGGAAACCGGACAGAACCAAGACCCCCAGCCACACGAGGACGGGCTGAAAGTGAGACCGCTTCTGACTTGTACATTTGTATATAACTAGAACGTTTATTATTTTTCTTTTTCTTTTTTAATATATATATCTTGATCAAAGCTCACGGTGTGACTGAATTCCTCCTTCAGCGGTTTG
>JAZHYW010013794.1:0-12980 GCA_037355805.1 Ixodes ricinus | reverse complement strand
TACTTCGTTTTCGGGTGCATTACTTAGTCTTCTAAGTAAATCGGGGTGACAGGTTTAAACATGACCGGCGAATACAAAGTGTTTACTAATCTACGATTACCACCCGCCATGTGATAATTTTAGTCAGTGGTGCTTAGTCAACAGTTACGTCACGTCTGGTAAGTATGTTTGATGCTTTATAATGCTGGAATCAGTGGCCCATCAAATGCTCCAAATGCGTCTTACAAAAATCTAATATTTCTTCACAGTTTCTTTAAATTGAGGATGATATGTTTCAACTTCATATCACATGATTTCCACATTTTTTTGGTTCCAGGCAGGCAGTGCAATCTACCCGGTGGCTGTCAGCTCAAGCCTAATTAATCCTGAGGCGCCCAGCTATGTGGCAGTGGAGGGAGACCTCGAAGCCGTGTCGCCTGCTGAGGCAGTCCTGGTTGCATTCTGCCTCTACTTCATCTTTAGCTACGAGTACCATCACCAGTTCAGGCGCAGATTCATTGCACTAGAGTACTTAATTGATCTGAAACACTCAAATGTGGAGTCACGTGCAACACATTGCTTTCAAACCTAAAAGAAATGCCAAAAAGTATTTTATTTTTCTAATGCCTTTTTATGCAGGTTTAGGAATTTTTTTATGTCGTTTGTTTAATGCTTTTTTTTTGTCTGACATAAGGCAGGATGGTTGATTCTGAGAGCTACAGAAGGTCAATGATATTGCTTTATAGTCACGTTTTTGTAATTTCCGAAATCACAGCTTTTTACTTTGTGCAGCATTGGCATACTTAATTTATTTCAGTCTACTTCATCCTTGGTGCCTGAAAGCATTCGAGGGTTGTGGTTCCATGTTCACAGTGATTTGTGCTTGCAAGGTTTAAATACAAGATGGTCAAAACCGATTTTCGCGATTCATTTGAAGTGGGTTAGATCCCTTTGGCCCTCGCGGTAGTTTGTTGCAGCTCATAAGCAGCAGGAGATACGAGCCCTTTCTTCTTTCCACATTAGAAGAGCAAATCCCAGAGTCTGCTTTCCTCTACTCCAGCGTTCATTCCACTACTGTGGATAGGACGGGCATAGTGTACTGCTGTCCTTGAGTTGCAACGCACTAATCATTGCTAGTCGTGTCTTGGTTTGTATTGCTGTTTGCAATATGTGTGATACAGAATCTATTTTATATCACAGTGCATTCATTTTGATTCTGGTTTGTACAAGACTCATTCATTTGAGTTCACCCCGGTGAAGCTTCGCTGTTCCAAGCAGTGTTCCAAGCATTCACTGTTATTTTCCGGGTAAACACTGATTGTTTATGTACTTTTTTGTGATAATTTTATTGACTGTCGCAAACTAGAGCCCCGAAACTGTTGTTCCAGATGCCTTTATTGCGCTTAGTGGTTTCATCTTAGAACTTTTATAAGATGTCTAGTCATGCCATTGATTTTTATGTCATTTTGTTTGTGACAGCCACAATAAAACATTGTCATTTACTTTCAGAACTAGGCTGTCTTCATCTATTATAAGGCCCACCCTTGAAGCATGTACTATCACACCCACAAAGGAACATAGTACCTTTTTTTAGGGGGTAAAAGTGATTCCATCAAGTGTACATTTAACCTGTAATAAGGTGGTGAACTGGGCCAGTTGGTTCCTGTTATACATGATGGGGAAAACAGCTCGGAAAGCGCGGACTACGAAGAACAAACACGACAGGACAGCACTGTCCTGTCGTGTTTGTTCTTCGTAGTCCGCGTTTTCTGAGCTGTTTTCCTCATCGTGTACTTTTAACCCCAAAGTGGATCATAGTTCCCTCCAAAAGGAGGTAAAAGCAGCGCCATTAATTATGTCGTCTTACCTCTTAAAAGGGTTGAAATTACCCCCTAAAGGAGGTAAAGGCTGACCCTGAAAGGATGCACTTTTAACACCAAAAGGAACTAAGGTTACCTCCAAGAGGAGGCAATGTTGCACCCTAACCCAGGGGTAAGTTTGCACCCTCGTTGCAGGCGGTAACGTTACCTCCAAAAGGGATTGCCCTGTGTGCAAGTCGGTTACCCCCTTAAGGAGGGTACTACAGTACCCCTTTTTTTAAGAGTGCAGCGAGACTCCCCGTCACACTGTGGCACTGCTGTCGAAGGGCGAAATTCGTGTCCGCCATTACGGTCGCGTTGCTGCGGGAAAATAATTGTTGTGTGCCGCTGTTCAATACAGATCGAAAAAACACCGTATTAGGCTTGGCGCGAAGCATTTCTAGCTCTACCAACCAAAGGCGATGACACAGACACACAGATGGATTCTTCTGCTTGTGGGATGAGAAGGCTTCAACGAGGACGTGAAAAAGTCCTGGGCTCATGGACGGGTGTCTGGAGATGCCCCCACGCACTCCGCGGTCACTCAAGATGCAAATAGGTATATTATAGCCACAAGAATGATCATGACAAATAAAAGACTGATGAACGTGCAAACAAAATTGCGGAAAGCTAAGGTAGCTTTACAGAAGCGAAGCCTGCGTCTCGTTCAGCCCGGTAAAGTATCTGCAGCATATTGTAACTGGGGAAACCAGAATCGAGTAATGAAGCGAACATGCATGCGCTCTGAAGCACAATGATACGCATTTCTTTTTTTATCGTAATAAAACAAAACCAAAAATTTTTGTAGTGTGGCGGAAAAACATTCTTTCCAAGTCAATCCCCCGCGAAAATTCTGCGAGTGAAGAGGAACTCGACCATTTTAAGATTTATGTCCTCAGAGAAGAGTCCGATACCAGAAATGGTTGACGTACCAATCTATTGGTCCACGGTCCAAAGAAAAAAACCGCCAATTCGCTCCACCGTATGAATCTACCATGACAAGGTTTTGATACCTAGCAAATTCTGCCGTTTGTTCTTCGAACTCGCATAGCGGTCAAGGACTCACCTACCTAAATATATTGTGCTTACGCGTGTCCTGATGTTGGCTGACGCTGTAAGCATACAGCTATAATATATGGACAGCCTCGGGTACATCTGCTGTTCCTGATTCACAAAGTAATTGCAAAAAACGGTATCAAATGGCGGCGCCTGTGGTCGACTCTTGTTTAAACGCGCTATAGATTACTTACAGAACCTGCAGAACAGGATGTCTTTTTCACAAGCCTTGTTTTCAGCCGGCGCATTTTGGCATTGATCATGCTTCATGCACCTGAGTGTTAGGGAAGGTAGAATCTCTCGGTGAAAATGAGCTAAAGAGGACCAATCAGCTATTTTTTATGCTGACATTGAATAAAGCTGTTTCGTCAAACCTCTTTTTGTTAAAATTATTTTAAGGGCTTAACTTAAATTGGTATTGTGGGTCAAAAGGGGCACAGGGTTACTCTTTGAGACGATTTGTTCTTGATTGAAACTCAATCTGCGGTTTATAAGCACCCTAAAATATGTCTTTTTTAACTATACGTCGGATTTCGATTATTATGAGTGGTATCAAAAATGGCTACATACCAACTTTTCGGCGATTTGGCTCATAAAGCAGGGTGCACATTTGAAATATTACGACGAATCGAGTCAAAATCGCTTGCCGTGCGACACGGCGCACTTCATTTTTTTTCAATACCTGTCATTCACACGCAGAACACAAGAACTTGGGATTGGCTCTTGTTCGTGTAATGACACTATATGATATATTCAGCTGAATCGCAAAAGAAACGAGTGGGTCGCAATCTTTTATGTGCTTTGTTATAGAAAAATGGGAGGCGTATCAATATAATTTGTTATTTTCTACAATGCTTAAATCACGTAGAATTATCATTGATTTAAATAGACGACTTAAGAAAACTGCTTAGGGCATTTTTAAATGTACACAGAAATTGAAAAGTGTTTGTACCAAATAATACTTAATCTGGTATTTTTGTCTTCTTGCCACCTTAAAAACAATCGATGAGAAGAATCCAGAAAAAGCTACAGTGTTTGCAAGAAAGATACTGGTATTAATTTACAATATAGACCATAGCAAAATGCGCCGAATGCTACATTACACGAATCGATGAAAGGTGTCCTTCGCTTCGACTGAGTGTAGAGAATCTTTCTTGCAATATCAACATATTTTAATGGACGTAATTGCTTCACGACGATGACATCGAAGTAAAAAGTACCAGCAAAGCACTCTGTTTAATTACGGCCTATGTCTGGTTTTCCACAACCTAGGTGGCGGGTCTTAGTTTCGGTATCAGTTGTTCTTGAACTTGAACTCACCGGCATTGTACGTAGGTGTCGCTTTCCACATGTGCTTGACCCAAGTTTTTCGTTTTATTATTTATATTTATGTTTATAGGCAAAGCTATTTGTGCATTCATTTATACTAAGCATGAGGTAATCTTATAAACACTGAGTAAACATTTAAACAACAATAGTAAGATATGATAGAAAACTTCTTTTTTTATAATCTCCAGTGAATGTTATACCGTGAATGCCAGAAGCCACTTCTAAGATGATTTCACGGTGTCAGGACTAGGGGTGAAGGGGTGGGGGATGCTTTTATCTAGTATATCATGTCTTGAGTACATCTACTCTAAATTGACGTTGCCATCAAGCGACTTCTGCAGAAAATTAGCCCTTTAACCATAAAGCGTCATTTTTGAAAGCATTCTAGGGAAGATAGAACATAATCACTCATTTCTTATCTACACTTTTACAAACAAAATAAAAATGTGATCTCACAACTGAAACTTCATAGCGGTTTAAACTGTTTGTATAACACTTGGTCCAGTCATACGGCATGGACCGTACTTCACGATGTCCACCTCCAGGTGCGTCCGAATAATAATTCCATCGACGTGGAAAGAACTGCAAGGTAAATGAGGTTATCAATGAATACATGTGAGAACATACCATACTTACGGTAAACTAACACGTAAAAACGTATGGCTACACACTCTTAACTTAATTTTTACCTCATGTCTAGACGCAGCCAAGGCTACGATCTGATGGGAGCAATCTGACAGCATCGAACTCGCAATATTTTTGTCTTTTTCATGTACATGCTACGCGCTCTAACAAATCGTTTAGTAAACGCCAAATATGGAAGCACACACAAAGCCTTTAATGGCATTATGACAATTATAAGAATCTCGTGTTAAGAAGATAATGTCTAGGTGGCATGTCCCTGCAACGTGCAGAATTATTTTATATTAAATAAGCTTAGGTGCACGACATTCTAAGACCGCTTGATGAATTTGTCTCTACATATTGTGTAGTTCAGCATTTTCCTGCAACGCATATCTGTGTAATGATAATAATGAAGCTATATGTCCTACGTGAGTTTTTGTGTACGATAGTATATAATATGTATTGGCATATGTTTATCAGTACACAACATCTAAAAATGTTTCAACATATATTAGTGAACTGCTTGAATTAATCACTCATTTATTATGACGGCAACTGTTATGCATAACTGCAATAGATTCAATCGCAATAAAAATATATCATTCGATATGCTTCTTTTTATGCAACATCAATTTATGTTAAGGATATTTTAAAACTCTTCCGTCAAGACATGTCTAGTTGTGCCTACTTTTTTCCTAACAAAAATATTCTGTAGTTCCAATATTTTAAATTTAATATCGACTAAAAGCAACCTGCTCTGAGTAGCACTACAAAGAACAAATCGAGGAAATCCAGTTATAGACACCGCGATACGAAGAATGCATCTAATGCTAAGATGTTGAAGGAATGTTTCCACAGAATTTTGTATGCCTACTGAAATTTGAATAACAGATACTTTCAAAGCTCTGCAAGAAGCAAATGTTATTTATTTATTTTTTGCTTCGAGTTTTCGTTGAGAATCATAGGGAAACGTCGATACCGAACTGAAAATCAAAATAATTGCCATTTAAAAGAAATGATTCAGACATAAACAACTGTTCAAGGCAGTAGTGATCAAGAGTGCAAACACAATAAGGCCGTGAATTTAAAGTACAAAACATTCCTCTGAAAAGTTTGGTATGTTCCGTCATCAGTGCTCGTGCAGATACGGGTTCTTTAGCATTTGAGACAACAAGCACACACGTTCTAAGATATATAAGTTATCGCTGGGTTGTACAGTTGAACGTTGAATACATTGTCCGAGATTCTCAAGAACTATTTAATTAATGACTAATTACGTTTATGCGAAAACCAAAATTGAGATATTTCGTTCTTCCAGAGGGTGACGTCCAATGTATAACTTTCACGAACCTCAGTTAATGTATAAAACAATCTTTTGCGCTTTTTCCTAGGAAACACACGTGTTTGGGGCTCACTCAAAGATTTCTGATATGTTATAACGTACCTTTCAAGATTGTTTGAGGAGTCTGAGAGGTTCGTCAAAGTTTTTCTACCCTTTAAATAGTTCGGAAGTTGTGTAAAAGCCCCGTATCATATGTAGACTCAAGTGGAAACTGTCTAATTATTTTCCGCGAAACCACAGCACCCATCAAAATGATTTTTCCGGGTGTGCGGGGGATATCACGTGACCTTGAGGTTATGTGCCTTGGGGAAGTTCCTTGGCCTTTTTGTATACGGTGACCAGAACGAGTATTGAAAACTCAGGAGACGTTCTCTCTAGCAATATGGAAAAATGGAGCTAGCTGGTAAGAGTTCATTAAAACTTAGAACACGTCTGGGACAAGCACTGACAGAGGTCTGAATCACAGGAGAAGCGCTTAACAGTTAACTGATAGTATTGAAAAGAAAATATATATATATATATATATATATATATATATATATATATATATATATATATATATATATATATATATATATATACAGATGCTGCTGCTGCTGTCGGTGCAGGCATGCCCCACCGTGGCCCTGGCACTTGTTCTTTCACTCAACGAGAAATCCGGCCGATTTATCCAAGATCCAAAGAGCTGATCTCACTGCTCGCCGAAAGTCACCGTGGGCTGCCTCACACACAAGGATCTTTTTTGTGTTCTGTAGTACGTCTACATCTTTTCTGTAGGGTGTTTGCACCTATGTCGCAACATCACTGTCGTGATAGTAAAAAGGCTATGGCATCCGAAATCTGGGCAATGCATCGCGAGATGTGTGTAGGCAGTTTCTTCCATAAAGGTGTGGTGTTCTCGTAGTCGCATGTTAAGGCAAGGCCCAGTCTGTACGTTATAGGTGCCCGCAGGAAAACGGAATCATCTATGCACGCCTCCTACGCAGGCGACAAACTGCATTCCGTGCTTGACGCTACACACGCTGTGAGACGTTGCATTTTCTTTACTCGCGCGTTTGTTGACTACGAAGCACACTGAGCTGTTCCTTTTGGTGGGCGGGAAAAATATATTTACATCGTATCTCGAGCCGACTTTTTACAGCGAAGTTGCATACCTCTACCAGCCAAGGATATTTTCGTGTTGTTCGCGTTGAAGGAAAAACAATTGAAGGCAAAACAGCAAATCTCTTTTGAAATCAGGCATACATCATACCGCTCAGTGTCCGTTTCAATAAAGAAAACCACAAAAGAAGCATCAAAACCACGTGATGGATGATAAGGCGCGTGGGAGCGGTAGGACCTACCGCTCCCACGCGCCTTATCATCCATCACGTGGTTTTGATGCTTCTTTTGTGGTTTTCTTTATTGAAACGGACACTGAGCGGTATGATGTATGCCTGATTTCAAAAGAGATTTGCTGTTTTGCCTTCAATTGTTTTTCCTTCAACGCGAACAACACGAAAATATCCTTGGCTGGTAGAGGTATGCAACTTCGCTGTAAAAAGTCGGCTCGAGATACGATGTAAATATATTTTTCCCGCCCACCAAAAGGAACAGCTCAGTGTGCTTCGTAGTCAACAAACGCGCGAGTAAAGAAAATGCAACGTCTCACAGCGTGTGTAGCGTCAAGCACGGAATGCAGTTTGTCGCCTGCGTAGGAGGCGTGGCATAGATGATTCCGTTTTCCTGCGGGCGTGCCTATAACGTACAGACTGGGCACTTGCCTTAACATACGACTACGAGAACACCACACCTTTATGAAAGAAACCGCTCACACACATCTCGCGATGCACTGCCCAGATTTCGGATGCCATAGCCTTTTTACTATCACGACAGTGATGTTGCGACATAGGTGCAAAACACCCTGAGAAAAGATGTAGACGTACTACAGAACACAAAAAAGATCCTTGTGTAGTGAGGCAGCCCACGGTGACTTTGGCGAGCAGTGAGATCAGCTCTTTGGATCTTGGATAAATCGGCCGGATTTCTCGTTGAGTGAAAGAACAAGTGCCAGGGCCACGGTGGGGCATGCCTGCACGAACAGCAGCAGCGCATCTGTATATATATATATATATATATATATATATATATATATATATATATATATATATATATATATATATATATATATATTTTCTTTTCAATACTATCAGTTAACTGTTAAGCGCTTCTCCTGTGTTCAGACCTCTGTCTAGTGCTTGTCCCAGACGTGTTCTAAGTTTTAATGAACTCTTACCAGCTAGCTCCATTTTTCCATATTGCTAGAGAGAACGTCTCCTGAGTTTTCAATACTCGTTCTGGTCACCGTATACAAAAAAGGCCAAGAACTTCCCCAAGGCACATAACCTCAAGGTCACGTGATATCCCCCGCACACCCGGAAAATCATTTTGATGGGTGCTGTGGTTTCGCGGAAAATAATTAGACAGTTTCCACTTGAGTCTACATATATACGGGGCTTTTACACAACTTCCGAACTATTTAAAGGGTAGAAAAACTTTGACGAACCTCTCAGACTCCTCAAACAATCTTGAAAGGTACGTTATAACATATCAGAAATCTTTGGTGAGCCCCAAACACGTGTGTTTCCTAGGAAAAAGCGCAAAAGATTGTTTTATACATTAACTGAGGTTCGTGAAAGTTATACATTGGACGTCACCCCTCTGGAAGAACGAAATATCTCAATTTTGGTTTTCGCATAAACGTAATTAGTCATTAATTAAATAGTTCTTGAGAATCTCGGACAATGTATTCAACGTTCAACTGTACAACCCAGCGATAACTTATATATCTTAGAACGTGTGTGCTTGTTGTCTCAAATGCTAAAGAACCGGTATCTGCACGAGCACTGATGACGGAACATACCAAACTTTTCAGAGGAATGTTTTGTACTTTAAATTCACGGCCTTATTGTGTTTGCACTCTTGATCACTACTGCCTTGAACAGTTGTTTATGTCTGAATCATTTCTTTTAAATGGCAATTATTTTGATTTTCAGTTCGGTATCGACGTTTCCCTATGATTCTCAACGAAAACTCGAAGCAAAAAATAAATAAATAACATTTGCTTCTTGCAGAGCTTTGAAAGTATCTGTTATTCAAATTTCAGTAGGCATACAAAAATTCTGTGGAAACATTCCTTCAACAACTTAGCATTAGATGCATTCTTCGTATCGCGGTGTCTATAACTGGATTTCCTCGATTTGTTCTTTGTAGTGCTACTCAGGGCAGGTTGCTTTTAGTCGATATTAAATTTAAAAGATTGGAACTACAGAATATTTTTGTTAGGAAAAAAGTAGGCACAACTAGACATGTCTTGACGAAGAGTTTTAAAATATCCTTAACATAAATTGATGTTGCATAAAAAGAAGCATATCGAATGATATATTTTTATTGCGATTGAATCTATTGCAGTTATGCATAACAGTTGCCGTCATAATAAATGAGTGATTAATTCAAGCAGTTCACTAATATATGTTGAAACATTTTTAGATGTTGTGTACTGATAAACATATGCCAATACATATTATATACTATCGTACACAAAAACTCACGTAGGACATATAGCTTCATTATTATCATTACACAGATATGCGTTGCAGGAAAATGCTGAACTACACAATATGTAGAGACAAATTCATCAAGCGGTCTTAGAATGTCGTGCACCTAAGCTTATTTAATATAAAATAATTCTGCACGTTGCAGGGACATGCCACCTAGACATTATCTTCTTAACACGAATTCTTATAATTGTCATAATGCCATTAAAGGCTTTGTGTGTGCTTCCATATTTGGCGTTTACTAAACAGTTTGTTAGAGCGCGTACATGTACATGAAAAAGACAAAAATATTGCGAGTTCGATGCTGTCAGATTGCTCCCATCAGATCGTAGCCTTGGCTGCGTCTAGACATGAGGTAAAAATTAAGTTAAGAGTGTGTAGCCATACGTTTTTTACGTGTTAGTTTACCGTAAGTATGGTATGTTCTCACATGTATTCATTGATAACCTCATTTACCTTGCAGTTCTTTCCACGTCGATGGAATTATTATTCGGACGCACCTGGAGGTGGACATCGTGAAGTACGGTCCATGCCGTATGACTGGACCAAGTGTTATACAAACAGTTTAAACCGCTATGAAGTTTCAGTTGTGAGACTACATTTTTATTTTGTTTGTAAAAGTGTAGATAAGAAATGAGTGATTATGTTCTATCTTCCCTAGAATGCTTTCAAAAATGACGCTTTATGGTTAAAGGGCTAATTTTCTGCAGAAGTCGCTTGATGGCAACGTCAATTTAGAGTAAATATGTACTCAAGACATGATATACTAGATAAAAGCATCCCCCCCCCTTCACCCCTAGTCCTGACACCGTGAAATCATCTTAGAAGTGGCTTCTGGCATTCACGGTATAACATTCACTGGAGATTAAAAAAAAAGAAGTTTTCTATCATATCTTACTATTGTTGTTTAAATGTTTACTCAGTGTTTATAAGATGACCTCATGCTTAGTATAAATGAATGCACAAATAGCTTTGCCTATAAACATAAATATAAATAATAAAACGAAAAACTTGGGTCAAGCACATGTGGAAAGCGACACCTACGTACAATGCCGGTGAGTTCAAGTTCAAGAACAACTGATACCGAAACTAAGACCCGCCACCTAGGTTGTGGAAAACCAGACATAGGCCGTAATTAAACAGAGTGCTTTGCTGGTACTTTTTACTTCGATGTCATCGTCGTGAAGCAATTACGTCCATTAAAATATGTTGATATTGCAAGAAAGATTCTCTACACTCAGTCGAAGCGAAGGACACCTTTCATCGATTCGTGTAATGTGGCATTCGGCGCATTTTGCTATGCTCTATATTGTAAATTAATACCAGTATCGTCTCTCTTGCAAACACTGTAGCTTTTTCTGGATTCTTCTCATCGATTGTTTTTAAGGTGGCAAGAAGACAAAAATACCAGATTAAGTATTATTTGGTACAAACACTTTTCAATTTCTGTGTACATTTAAAAATGCCCTAAGCAGTTTTCTTAAGTCGTCTATTTAAATCAATGATAATTCTACGTGATTTAAGCATTGTAGAAAATAACAAATTATATTGATACGCCTCCCATTTTTCTATAACAAAGCACATAAAAGATTGCGACCCACTCGTTTCTTTTGCGATTCAGCTGAATATATCATATAGTGTCATTACACGAACAAGAGCCAATCCCAAGTTCTTGTGTTCTGCGTGTGAATGACAGTGTATTGAAAAAAAATGAAGTGCGCCGTGTCGCACGGCAAGCGATTTTGACTCGATTCGTCGTAATATTTCAAATGTGCACCCTGCTTTATGAGCCAAATCGCCGAAAAGTTGGTATGTAGCCATTTTTGATACCACTCATAATAATCGAAATCCGACGTATAGTTAAAAAAGACATATTTTAGGGTGCTTATAAACCGCAGATTGAGTTTCAATCAAGAACAAATCGTCTCAAAGAGTAACCCTGTGCCCCTTTTGACCACAATACCAATTTAAGTTAAGCCCTTAAAATAATTTTAACAAAAAGAGGTTTGACGAAACGACTTTATTCAATGTCAGCATAAAAAATAGCTGATTGGTCCTCTTTAGCTCATTTTCACCGAGAGATTCTACCTTCCCTAACACTCAGGTGCATGAAGCATGATCAATGCCAAAATGCGCCGGCTGAAAACAAGGCTTGTGAAAAAGACATCCTGTTCTGCAGGTTCTGTAAGTAATCTATAGCGCGTTTAAACAAGAGTCGACCACAGGCGCCGCCATTTGATACCGTTTTTTGCAATTACTTTGTGAATCAGGAACAGCAGATGTACCCGAGGCTGTCCATATATTATAGCTGTATGCTTACAGCGTCAGCCAACATCAGGACACGCGTAAGCACAATATATTTAGGTAGGTGAGTCCTTGACCGCTATGCGAGTTCGAAAAACAAACGGCAGAATTTGCTAGGTATCAAAACCTTGTCATGGTAGATTCATACGGTGGAGCGAATTGGCGGTTTTTTTCTTTGGACCGTGGACCAATAGATTGGTACGTCAACCATTTCTGGTATCGGACTCTTCTCTGAGGACATAAATCTTAAAATGGTCGAGTTCCTCTTCACTCGCAGAATTTTCGCGGGGGATTGACTTGGAAAGAATGTTTTTCCGCCACACTACAAAAATTTTTGGTTTTGTTTTATTACGATAAAAAAAGAAATGCGTATCATTGTGCTTCAGAGCGCATGCATGTTCGCTTCATTACTCGATTCTGGTTTCCCCAGTTACAATATGCTGCAGATACTTTACCGGGCTGAACGAGACGCAGGCTTCGCTTCTGTAAAGCTACCTTAGCTTTCCGCAATTTTGTTTGCACGTTCATCAGTCTTTTATTTGTCATGATCATTCTTGTGGCTATAATATACCTATTTGCATCTTGAGTGACCGCGGAGTGCGTGGAGGCATCTCCAGACACCCGTCCATGAGCCCAGGACTTTTTCACGTCCTCGTTGAAGCCTTCTCATCCCACAAGCAGAAGAATCCATCTGTGTGTCTGTGTCATCGCCTTTGGTTGGTAGAGCTAGAAATGCTTCGCGCCAAGCCTAATACGGTGTTTTTTCGATCTGTATTGAACAGCGGCACACAACAATTATTTTCCCGCAGCAACGCGACCGTAATGGCGGACACGAATTTCGCCCTTCGACAGCAGTGCCACAGTGTGACGGGGAGTCTCGCTGCACTCTTA
>JAZHYW010013793.1:0-40643 GCA_037355805.1 Ixodes ricinus | reverse complement strand
GTATGCTGATGATTCTAACATATTTCTTTAGTGGAAAAACAAAACAAGGTATTGAACTAGCCGCAAACGCATATCTTTTAAAACTGTCCCAATGGCTTCAACAAAATAGATTGCAATTAAACTCAAACAAAACAAAATACATAATTTTTAAACCGGTAAATAAACGGGACACCGATAGTATAACATAAAATTTGAAGGCTTGGAACTGGAGCAAGTAAGCGACAAAAATTTCTTGGTGTTTGGTTTAGTGAGGAATTGTCATGGAGTACTCAAATTACCAGGTTAAAAGGTGACCTGTCCAAAATTATAGGCACTTTGTATAAAATCAGAAATTTTATCCCGCATGTTGGCATGCTTAAAAATATGTATCACTCTTTGTTTCTTTCAAAACTAAGCTACGCAATTTTGGTCTGGGGGGACAACAACGTGCCTCAAACTATAATAAATTAATAGTCCTTCAAAAAAGAAGTTTACGTATGCTCGAAGACTACAAGGGGAGGATTACAGGAATCTACGTACGGAACCTCTGTTTTAAAACACCACATGTTTAGGGCAAATCAAATACATTACTTTAAACTGCTTCAATTAATCCACAGAAATAGAAGCTACTTAACGCCAGAAAGTGAACTAACACCAGCGTACATGATATTCGACGACCGAAACGTAAAGTACCTATTATACTGAACAAATTACTGATCGACAAACTTTAGCCTTCCAGACTGCTACAATTTTGAATCGTGACTTATCTTAATTGAATTTTGCTGTATCTATATCCCAATTTAAAAGAGATTGTAAACAAATTTACTGTGCAGTGCTCTTTCATTTTGTTAGATACTGCTCGTCTTTCTTGAGGCTGCGGTCATATTTTGTTAGCAATGATCTTGCCTTTCTCGTTTCTTCCTCTTTTGGTAGGTCTTTTCGGTCTATACAAGGTTATTGTATAAAAGTGTTGTTTATATTTTGGGATTCTTTCTTTGTGGCTTCATGTTTTTCGACATAGTTTTGTCAGGTTATATCTCGTTTGGACTTGTGTGGAACTGTTGTGGTCTAAGCTTTTGGATCATGCCACGATATATGTATCTGGGGCTTATCTGTTTTTTCATTCATTCATTCATTCATTTATTTTTCGTGCTCATGAACGGCGTAGTAGCCTATGTAATGATGCACAGAGTCAAAAGAAACACACATAAGAAATCAACAGCACATGCAACAGCTAATATCTATTATGGGGGAACAGGAAATAGGTAACAGCTAAATATCAGCCAGAGAACGCCTAAACGCTTGAACACTTGAGTTGATATGCTGATGTCGATGCTGGTTGTACTGAACCTGTTATAAAAATGTTGATGCGGTTCATGTGGACTGGAGAGGTTGATTTTTGAACTGAGAAAGTGGGATTAACCCTCAGAAGCACTCTCGGTACATATATGCTAATAGCTGATGTAGTGGATTTAACAGTCAATGCAACCATGAACAACATTTATACAAAAAAACTAGATCGACGCTCAAGTCTTCTCGAGCTTAGTGTAGTACAATCACATCGTCGTAAAAGCCTGTTATACTCATAATAAACACTGCGGCCAATATAGACGATCATATACAATACGGAAGAAACGTCTCTGCACGCTGATTTTGCTTAGTTTGCATTACTAATACAATTCCAAACAACAGAACTAAACTCAAGCTTGCTACGTATTAATGAAAAATACCAAAAATGAATATGCAAGCTGATCTAGAGGAATTCACTGTTATTCTCAAACAACACCTAGCGTCCGATAGGCAGCATTTGTGATGTTGGAAACATGTTCACAACACAGAGATGACATACAATATACACTCCTAGAGTCTTTGTGCATTCAACCCTACGCAGAGGTAGGTTCTCAAGATAATAACAAAACTTGCAATTTCACAGTTTCTTAGAAAAGGACATAACTACAGTTTTTTTAGGATTTAGTGTTAACAAATTGCGGCAACGACCAATGATGCACAGGCATTAACATCCTCCAGTATCATTTCACAGTCATAGATGGATGAGACCTGCCTAAACAATCTGATATGTGTCAGCATATGTGCAAAATATGTGAATGGCAGACACAAGAACCCAGGTCATTTATAAAGACATTGAATAAAACTGGTCCTAGTATGGACCCCGTGGCACATCTGAAAATGACACATAAGGTTTAGAATGATGTCCCATTATACGAACGAAGTTTTTTCTTTCCATCAGATAGTTCAAAAAAATTTAGTATGTGTTTTAGTATGTGTAGGCTAGGGAAACTGTATATTTTGGCAGTGTTAAGATTTGACTATTGAGCTTATTTGAATTTGATGTATAAGTACTTAATAAGTATGATGTATTATTGTGTACGGTGTATTATATGTTTATGATGTATTATATGTGTATGATGTATTATATGTATGTGATGTAGTGTATATGTATGTTGATGCTCGCTGCATGCCAAGAGGGGGTTGAGGCCTTGTCAGGCATTCGTGCCTTTAGCCTTAGACCCCCTCTGCGGAACATGTATCCGCAGACACAAATAAAGAAAAAAAAAGTTACTGATGATGGCATAACCTTAGCTAGACTGTTAATCTTAACAGCAAACAGGGTAACGCTCAGCACTCCTCCATGAGGAACACCATTTTCTTCAGTGAAAACATGCGACAGCGTGGAGCCTAATCGGACTTGAAAAGTTCGTTCGCTGAGAAAGCTCTGCATGCACTGAAGCATGCGGCCCCGTACACCACAGTTGTACAAGTCACGAAGTATTCCGTACCTCCATGTGGTATCATATGCTTTCTGTAAATCAAAAACACTGAGACACAATGCTGCCGGTGTACAAATGCCTCACGTATAGCGGTCTCTAGGCGAACCAAATGATCTGTGGTCGCTCGTCGCTCCCGAAAGCCGCACTGATTTACATCAAAAAAATTCTCAGTCTCTAAGAAATGGACCAGACGACGATTCACAAGCCGCTCATAAGTCTTCCCTAAGCAACTTGTGAGTGTGATGGGACGATAGCTCGTAGGAACCGAAGGGTCTTTCCCTGGTTTCAAAAAAGGATTATGTGGGCATGTTTCAGCAACGAGGAAAGGCAGCGGCTTGCCATAGATGATTAAAAAAAGTTAACAGACCGTTCATAGATTCAGGGGACAGTTTCCTCAACATTTGATAGTGGAGTCTGTCTGGCCCTGGTGCAGATTGCTTCTTTGCACCAAGGTTGACCTTGAGTTCACACATTGTGAATGGTCTATTGTAAAAAAAATGAACCACCCTCCGACATCGAGATGGGCTGCTTTTCAACAGTCAACTGGAGCTTCTTGAATTTTTCGCTAAAATTAGATGAGCTACTAATAAGCTGGAAATGCTCCCCGAGAACATTTGCATGATCTTTCAGCGATACCGAGGGGAAGAAAACAGAGGAGTTCGGAAAGATTGGTAATCTCCTCAAACTTTCCGCGAGGCGATCCCACACTTCTTTAGCTGGAACAAAGCTATTTAGAGAAGATATATATTTCTTCCATGATGTCCTCTTCGCCCGTTTCCGTGTCCAACGTGCCTTGGCCCTATATTTTTTAAAATTCAATTAGGTTAACCCTTTCAAACGCTACGTACACACAATGTGTACACGTAGCACTTGTTGTTGTTTTTCAGGGAATATATAGAATATGAAGTCGTTTGATCAATTTGAGCGTGAACTGTATACTCTACGTCTCGCTGCCAGAGTTTGTGGAGCAAATCTTAGTGCAAATTTTATTCACAAATCGAGTTTCCTGGAGAAAATGTTTTCCACGATAAATGGCAGTGGCATGAAAGAGTTAAAAGCAGTGGGATAATTCGGCGAAATATACCCCATGCCTGGTTCTGTTTCCTGCGAGTGACTGTGCAATCCTCATTCCACCAAGGTTTGCACCTCCGGGTAAGACGCCGGATGTTTGCGGAATAGAAGATGCAGCAGCATTAATTAGATATTCGGTGACAAACTACGGTCGCCTCCTCAGGGGTCATACTACAAAAGAGCGATGGATCCAGAACAGCATTTAAACCAAAAAGAGCCCAGTCAACCCTCTCTAACTTCCACTTTGGAAGGCGGGTCGAAAGCGAAGAAAGGGGTATTGAAGTTTCTAAAATTATGGGGAAATGATCGCTGCCGAATGGATTATCTAAAACCTTCCATGAAAAGCATGGAAGTAAAGCTGGTGATGAAATGGAAAGGTCTATTGATGTAAAGGTGTTATGAGCAGCACTAAAAAACGTTGGCTCCTTTTTATTCAGAAGACAGAGCCCAGAGAATAATAAAAGACGTTCTATAACTCCACCACGGGAATCCTGACGAAAACTACCCCACAACGGGTGGTGGGCGTTAAAATCACCTAGAATTAAGAAAGGCTCAGGCAGCCGATCTACGAGTCCTTGTAGCTCGTGGAGCTGCAGTGGAACGTTGGGTGGCAGGTAGAGAAGACGAGGTGATGTGTCGGTCAAGGAGAACGCGAACTGCTACTGCCTCGAGTGGTGTTTGTAGAGGAACCTGAGCACACGCAACCCCGCTCTGCACTACTACTGCGACACCACCAGAAGGGTTAGGAGAAAGGCGGTCCTTCCTAAAAACCTGGTGACGGCGTAAGACCTGTGTGTGTTTGTCATTCCGATAGGTTTCCTGTAGACAGAGTGCCACAGGACAAAGTTCATCGAGAAAAAATTAACGTCATCAATATTACGACGAAGGCCGCGACAGTTCCATTGAATGATACCTAATTTTTTACTCATAGCAGCGCTAAAATCAAAGTAAACTTTAACTTATAAACTGAAAAAATGGGTAAAAACAGGTTCCTAAGGTTTAAAATCAATTTTTATGCGTGGGGCGTTTTAGGGCGAAGCTCCTTAAGGCGTGGGTCTGTCCCTCCTAGTTGTGGGTATGTAGCCACTTCGAGGTTTAGTTTATGAATGGCTCAAGAGATGGCGTGTTCCGGAATTAACTTTATGTAGAGATGACAGATGGCGCTTAGCTCATGTTATAAAAGGCACTCGCTCTTGGCGCTGCTCGTAGTTTAGCTGGATGGAGGCAGTAGACAAGGCTGCGGAGCGGAGAGCGCGCAAGGCGGCGGCAGCGCGCGCTCGCAGACAGAATCCAGCCGTGCGAGAGCGAGAGGCCGAAGCATGTCGTCAGGCTGCGCGTCGACGCCGCCAAGATCCGGCCGTGCGAGAGCGGGAAGCCGAATCGCGTCGTCAGTCTGCTCGGCGACGCCGCCAAGATCCGGCCGTACGAGTGGGAAGCCGAAGCGGCACGGCAGCGTCGCCAAGATCCGGCCGTACGAGAGCGGGAAGCCGAAGCGGCACGGCAGCGGCGCCAAGAGGATCTGCAGAACGTCAGGGAACGGGAAGCGGCAAGAAGCGCGCGTATCGGCAGGCAGACCCCGATGCAGCGAGAGCTCGTGAGGCGTCTGCAAAACGCATCAGGCGAGCTCAGCCCGAAGGTGCCGACGCGCGGTTTAAGCGAGACTTTCTAGACGTTTCGTTCGGCCATAGCTGTGGTGTGTGTGATAGATTGTGGTTCTCAAACAGTCTAGTCACAATATCTTCCATAAAGAACGACCAGGCTCGCGCCAATGCCATCGCCGTGCTGCAGCGCGAGTTCCTCTGCCAGCAGCGGTGAGTACAAGATTTGCTCAAGCTGCAAGGATTATGAACGAGGGTGCACCGCGGGTACTATCGCAGTCATAGATTAGCGGGCAGCTGACTGCGACGCGGAAACTTGACAAGGACGCCACGTTTCACAGATGAATACATACTGCTTCGCAGGCGTCATTTCAGTGAGACAGACTATTTATTAACGCCAGCAAAGATACGCGATCGAAATCCGGGTGAAGACACTTACTGTGTTCGCGGTTCACTTATGCCCCTCCCGCACAGCCCACTACATTCTAAAGAAGAGTTTGGTGACCGCTGCTGCCGTCACCGAACTCCACGGAAACCACTGCGAAGAAAGGCGCTGCCGTCACGATGCTGGGGCGGAACCTGAAGGAAGAGAAGCGATTTGGCAAGCTCGGCGTATGTCGATGCTGAGCGCTACTCCCGCATCGATCACTTTCGATGGCAATGCTATCACTGGATTTTCACGCTGTCGCAGCAGAACCTATTGCGGACAAAAGTGGACGCGGTTACGACTTAGCGACGTAGCTCGGGCAAGTGAAATACCGCGTTAAAAAACAGAATAATTGTTGCAAGATACTGGAGTCCTAGAAAATCTGCCCGGCTGCCATGTTGAAAATATTCATTTGCCAAAACAAGATTGGTTCGGGCAGGTCATGACGTCACGGAAACAACGGGACGCGATTGGTGGCGGAGGAATACAAAATTCCCTTTGAGGGGCATTTGCCGCTACCTTCTTGACTTGTAATCCGACTATAGTGGCGGGAAAGGTGCCTCCAATGAGCGTATCTTACGGCTACACGTACTCACCCAAACCCGGATCACTTACCTCCTCTGAACCTTGTGGAAGAACGACTGATCGCTCCTGCGTTTGCCGTTGCATGAGCATAAGGCGGTTGACGCACTGGTAATGGACAGTATGGCATCAAGGGGCAAGTGGTTAACGTTCCGATAAACGTCCCCACCACGGTGCAAACGGAAGAATCGCTGGTTTACCGACGATTCACTCCGGAGCTTCACTCACTCATCATCATTCACCACGTGGATATGCTGTGACTTTTTTCTTTTTCGTGCAATCATTCTGCTTCCCACAAGAGTTAGTGGGAGCAGCGAGGAGGACTCCGATCCCGAGAGGATAGCCTCGTCGTCGGATCTGAGCCCACACTCTTCCATGGGCTCTTCCGGTGGTGCCGTCAGTTGACCCTTAGAGGCCAACTGCTTCGACATCTCACCGGGCTTCCTCGGGGTAGTGGTTCGGCGTGGCTGGCCCCGGCCCCGGGAGAGCACAGAGGCAGGGGGGCCATCCCTGCTCGGGGGTGGATGCTGGCAGGCCAGCACCCTCCCTGGGCTTGGGACATGGTGCCGTTGGCACCGTTCCCGCGGGTTTGGGTGGGGACTCCGACGAGACCCGCAGATCGTCCGGAGACGTCTGTGCTCCCGCCGATGCCATTACTGGCCGTGCAGGTCCCCTACGCACGACCTCGGCATATCCTCCTTTTGCCAAGAAAGAAAAACGTTTTTTGGCCTCATGGTAGGGAATATTTTCCTTTGCCTTTAGACTGAGAACTTCTTTCTCTTGCTTCCACAATGGACAGGAGCGAGAGTATGCCGGGTGAGGACCGTCACAGTTGGCACATTTCGGATTGCTATCGCAGGTGTCAGCAGTATGCTCTCTGCTGGAGCACTTGGCGCAAGTGTCGGCTCCTCGACAGCTCCGTGACCCATGGCCAAACCGTTGGCACTTGAAGCACCTCTGAGGGTTCGGCACATAGGGCCGTACACGGCACTGTAGATAGCCTGCCTTCAGAGTTTCAGGTAGTGTGGTTGAGTCAAAGGTCAGGATGACGTGTTTGGTTTTCCTTTCAACACCATCTCGGCGGATGGTGATGCGGCGCGCAGCTACAACCCCTTGACCAGAAAGGCCCTCAACGATTTCTGCCTCGGACGTTTCAAGCAAGTCATCCTCAGAGATGACTCCCTGTACGGTGTTTAGCTTGCGATGCGGTGTTACGCTAACTTTGTAGTCTGCGACGGCGTTCAAAGCTAGGAGAGCTTCACTTTGTTGTTTTGTATTAATTTCAACAAGAAGGTCACCCGATGCCATCTTTTTGGCATTAAAATTCATTCCAATAATACCTTCAAGAACTTTTGATACGAGAAAAGGGGATAACTTTGCAAGTGGCTTTTCATCTTCTGAGTGTAGTACAAGGAACTTTGGGAATTTTAGGAATTCAACACGTTTTGCGGGACTGTCTTTTACTTCGGTGCGGACCCTTTTCAGGGCCCGATCAGTAGCTTTTTGCCTGGAACCCATAAAGATGGGAGGAAAGTTCAGTGCCCGGGTGCACCGCCCACCACGGAGCCCAACAAGGGGTAGGTAATGTGCCATAGCAAGATGGGCTTGGCTGACACAATTACTCTACCAGTGCTGCCCGGGCACTATAACCAAGTGTGGATGCAGGGACAGGACCTGTTTCCACTCAAGGTTAGCCCTTGCCGCCTAAGAGGGTGAAAAAGGAAGGAAGAGAGTGTAGAAGAAAAGAGAAAGAGGTGGGAGGAAAAGTGAAAGAAGGAAGAAGAGGGTAGAAGAGGCGACTGACTGAATCATCCTGGTCGGGCCAAGCCAGGACACCCGTCTACGAGAAGCAGGGGCCGAAGCGGTGTATTGCCTCGCCCGGGGGGCCCAGAGGGGTCCAAAAAAGTCACAGCATATCCACGTGGTGAATGATGATGAGTGGGGCGAAGCTCCGGAGTGAATCGTCGGTAAACCAGCGATTCTTCCGTTTGCACCGTGGTGGGGACGTTTATCGGAACGTTAACCACTTGCCCCTTGATGCCATACTGTCCATTACCGTGCGTCAACCGCCTTATGCTCATGAACGGCAAACGAGGAGCGATCAGTCGTTCTTCCACAAGGTTCAGAGGAGGTAAGTGATCCGGTTTGGGTGGGTACGTGTAGCCGTAAGATACGCTCATTGGAGGCACCTTTCCCGCCACTATAGTCGGTTACAAGTCAAGAAGGTAGCGGCAAATGCCCCTCAAAGGGAATTTGTATTCCTCCGCCACCAATCGCGTCCCGTTGTTTCCGTGACGTCATGACCTGCCCGAACCAATCTTGTTTTGGCAAATGAATATTTCCAACATGGCAGCCGGGCAGATTTTCTAGGACTCCAGTATCTTGCAACAATTATTCTGTTTTCTAACGCGGTATTTCACTTACCCGAGCTTACGTCGCTAAGTCGTAACCGCGTCCACTTTTATTCGCAATAGGTTCTGCGCGACAGCGTGAAAATCCAGTGATAGCATTGCCATCGAAAAGTTCGATGCGGGAGTAAGGCCTAGCATCGCACATACGTCGAACGCCGTCTGCTTCTCTGCCTCAGGTTCCGCCCCAGCATCGTGACGGCAGCGGCCTTTCTTCGCAGTGAGTTTCCGTGGAGTTTGGTGGCGGCAGCGGTCACCAAACTCTTCTTTAGAAGTGTAGTGGGCTGTGCGGGAGGGGCATAAGTGAACCGCGAACACAGTAAGTGTCTTCACCCGATTTCGACCGTATCTTTGCTGGCGTTAATAAATAGTCTGTCTACTGAAATGACGCCTTCGAAGCAGTATGTATTCATCTGTGAAACGTGGCGTCCTTGTCAAGTTTCCGCGGCGCAATCAGCTGCCCGCTAATCTATGACTCGCGATAGTACCCGCGGGTGCACCCTCGTTCATAATCCTTGCAGCTATAGCAAATCTTGTACTCACCGCTGCTGGCAGGGAACTCGCGCTGCAGCACGGCGATGGCATTGGCGCGAGCCTGGTCGTTCTTTATGGAAGATATTGTGACTAGACTGTTTGAGAACCACAATCTATCACACACACCACAGCTATGGCCGAACGAAACGTCTAGAAAGTCTCGCTTAAACCGCGCGTCGGCACCTTCGGGCTGAGCTTGCCTGATGCGTTTTGCAGACGCCTCACGAGCTCTCGCTGCATCGGGGTCTGCCTGCCGATACGCGCGCTTTCTTGCCGCTTCCCGTTCCCTGACGTTCTGCAGATCCTCTTGGCGCCGCTGCCGTGCCGCTTCGGCTTCCCGCTCTCGTACGGCCGGATCTTGGCGACGCTGCCGTGCCGCTTCGGCTTCCCACTCTCGTACGGCCGGATCTTGGCGGCGTCGCCGAGCAGACTGACGACGCGATTCGGCTTCCCGCTCTCGCACGGCCGGATCTTGGCGGCGTCGACGCGCAGCCCGACGACATGCTTCGGCCTCTCGCTCTCGCACGGCTGGATTCTGTCTGCGAGCGCGCGCTGCCGCCGCCTTGCGCGCTCTCCGCTCCGCAGCCTTGTCTACTGCCTCCATCCAGCTAAACTACGAGCAGCGCCAAGAGCGAGTGCCTTTTATAACATGAGCTAAGCGCCATCTGTCATCTCTACATAAAGTTAATTCCGGAACACGCCATCTCTTGAGCCATTCATAAACTAAACCTCGAAGTGGCTACATACCCACAACTAGGAGGGACAGACCCACGCCTTAAGGAGCCCGCCCCTAAAAAGCCCCCGGGCTCAGCTCAACCACCAGGGTCCCCTTTTCCCCGGACACGGGTACGCCACGCACAGCCAGACGTGGGTGGGCGAACCCACATGACTCGGGGTTCGTAGTGACACCACTCACCAAGCACCTAGTAAATTAGGTGCCCCCTGCGTGAAGGTATGGTGGCCCACGTGGCTGGGGTCCGTGGTGACGCTACTCACCAAGCACCTAGCACCTATAAGGTGCAGGCGCCCCCTGCGGAGCTCGGGGTCCGTGGAGACGCCGCTCTCCAAACACCTGCTTTCACGGGTGCCCCCTGCGGGGTTGTTGTCTGTGCATGTTACCGCCCACCTACCTTTACTATGAATTTTGTGGAGTTATTACATGACACACTTAGCAGGATTGTATCAAGGTTTCCCAACTCGCAGCTATTTATTTTTGGCGATTTTAACTACTCAAATATTAACTGGTCACAAGATATTCCTACTTGCATGCCTTATTCTTCTGAAAGCAACGATTTCCTAAATCTCTGTGCAGATTTTAATCTTTCGCAACTAGTAACCGAGCCCACGAGAATTACGTCGTCAGCAGCCAACGTTCTTGATCTTATTCTAACTACGTCTAAGGACCTCGTAGAGCTCGATCTCTTATATTCCAGGTCATAGTGACCATTTAGCCTTGCATTTTTCCTGAAAATTCTCAAGAACAATTCTGCTGGGTGTCAAACACTTCCGTGATTACGCCAGAGCCGACTTTGAATCCATAAACCGCAAGCTATGTACATTCATGGACTCTTATATGCAGAAGTTTTCAGAGCGATCGGTTGAAGGCAATTGGTGTCTGTTCAAAGATAAAATTACTTCATTGATCACCAACTACATTCCCTTTCGTGTTGTCAAATCAAACTCGAAATCACCTTGGAATAATACGACTTTAAAAAGGCTGTCTAATAAGAAAAAGTGCTTGTTTCGAGCAGCTAAATCATCGATGTCTCCTGATCGCTGGGCCGCGTAACATTCGGCAGCTGAAGTATACAAATTGGCCGTCGATGAAACTAAAAATAACTTCTTCGGCATAAAATTACCTTATTCGCTCACCTAACAATCCAAGGCAGTTTTGAAACTTAGTCAACCCTGTCGACAAACATTTAATACAACTTAAAAATTCAGGCAGAGAGGTGATTTCCGGTGAAGATTGCGCTATGACTTTCGACGAATGTTCATCAGTGTCTTCAGTAATCTCTTAAGTGCCAACCATATGATACTACCATCTTCTGGATTTCTGCCCATGTTACCAATTGTGTTTGATCCACCCGGTATTGTTAAAATTATTGAAAACCTCAAGCTGTCATCGGCATCAGGTGTCGGCGAAATAAACGCGAAATTTCTAAAAAAATACAAACATGTACTCCTCGATCATCTTGTCATCTTTTGTTTCAACAATCACTTGATCATGGCGTCTTACCTGAGAGACTGGAAGGTAGTGAAGGTTGTTCCAATTCACAAAACTGGTGACCGTTTCTCCCCTTTAAGTAGCAAGCCAATATCTCTTACTAGCGTACCCTGCAAAATTATGGAGCACATAATTTCTTCACAGCTCTCGCATTTCCCTGGAGTGCAACCCTTCTTTAGCCCTTTTCAACATGGATTCCCCAAATCTTTCTCGTGCGATACTCAGCTCTTGGTTTTCAAACAAAACCTCCACTCGGCTCTGGACCGTGGATCTCAGACTAACTGCATCTTTCTGGACTTCCCAAAGGCTTTCGATAAGGTAACGCATAAGCTACTACTATACAAACTTAGCCTACTCAGTATTGATCCATATATCTTATCTTGGTTAGAGTGTTTCCTCACTAACAGATCGCAATATGTAACTGTCAATAACAGAAACTCGTCACCGCCCCTCGTTGAGTCCGGTGTACCACAGGGTTCCGTCCTAGGCCCCCTCTTATTCTTAATATATATAAATCACCTACGTACTAGCATTTCCTCCTCCATAAGCGTATTTGCAGATGATTGCGTTGTTTACCATGAAATTACTAATGACTCTGACGTGCACATAATTCAATCTGATTTAAATGCAAATTCTTCCTGGTGTGATGCTTGGCACATGAAAATAAACATTATGAAATGTAAGACAATGAGGATTTCCCGCAAAGCAGCACTCTGTCCTAACTACTTCCTATCAAATAACCTCCTTGAAAATGTATCAACTTACAAATATCTAGGTGCTCATATCTCTTCTGACCTAACATGGAAAACTCACACCGAATATATCGTTAATAACAGTAACCGCATGCTTGGATATTTAAGACGTAACTTCTCTCTAGCTTCATCATCATTAGAATAACTACTTTATAGAACACTGGTGCGACCAAAACTTGACTATGCATGCTCGGTCTGGGATCCCGGTGCAGAAAGCCTCATATCAGCGCTTGCAGCCATCCAAAACCGGTCAGCACGTTTTATATTATCAAAATACCATTGTACATCAAGCGTCACATCCATGAAAGCTAGTCTCTCACTGCCTCTCCTTTCCACTCGTCGCACTATCTCCCGTCTCTGTTTATTTTATCAAATTTACTATGCCGATTCACACTTGAAAGAGCAACTAATCAGTGCCCCCATCTACGTATCCTCTCGCCTCGATCACTGCTGCAAAGTTGGTATACCCACTTCCATTTCAAATTCTTTTTCAAATCTTTCATCCCAAAAACATCTCGTGAACGGCCTTCCCTCACCCATTGCGACCATTGGCGATTTTGTTCTCTTTAATGAAGCACTAACAAGTTAGTATTCATGATCTGTGCCGGACTAACCATTTTCAGCGTTTTTGTACTTCCGCTGCCCACCCCCTCTGTAATGCTTCGGCCCTGAGGGTATAATAAATAAATAAATAAATCACAATGTTTTTTGTTTGTTTTTATACACCAGGCGCGCGCGTGCATTAGTCTAGTTTGAAGGTGTGTTTTTCGCCTAAGTGCGCGAAAAACACAATCGCAATCTCGCAACTTGCTGCGGCGAAGCAAGTTGCGAGATTGCGATGTCAGCTTCCGCGGGTATTGCTTCTCTGCGGTGCACCAGTGTTTCAGGAGAAGCACACTCACGGGGGCTAGCCAGCTGCAATCAACACTTCGAAAAGTATGACTATCGCAGTTCATTTAGGAGAGAATACAAAATAGCGTATTATTTAGAACTACTATTTGAAAATATGAATATTTGCTCAGCCCCACTCTTAAAACATATTACTTAAAGATCCAGAAAAGAAAAAAAACTACTTTATTCCTTATTAGTGGCATCCCCAACAATGCCACGTGCCAGACACTTTCAGTTTCCTTTTCGAGAACACTTTCCTTTTGGCGCGGACATGGCGGGTTTTGTGCACTAAGGAAACCTTTGAAGCAGCATGCAGAAGGTTGTTCGTTCTGGCGCAGTTTGGAGCAAATGGCGCAGCAGTTCCACCACTGGTGATACTCTGCTATTACCTTCTTGCTTGTTCTGTATTGGGCAGAAGTGTCATGCTTGAACAGTCATTTGAAAATATGTGATCTAACGCTGCTTGCTCTAGCCACCGAGCACTCCCACTGGCCATCATGGAGCTTATTGTCAGAAAAGGGAAGGAAAAGGTTTCTTTCTAGACAGTTGCAATTACGTCCAGAAACTATTAAAGAATGTATGGGTCCAGTGGCAGTGTCGTATCCAAGAAACGGTATCCAAAATCAGGTGCTTCGGGGTCTAAAACAGGCGAGCTTTTCTTCGCAGCTGCAAGACAATTGCAGGTGCAAAACAATTGTTGCCAGAACCACTGGCAAACTTTTCTCCTATAAGCCTTTTACCGGGATTCGCCTCGGAGCTACAGAAATAGCGGCGATCGTGCGATAGAAAAGAAACCTGCTTCGGCAAAGTTGTTAATCTATCTTTTTCTGAAATGGCCCGTTCGAGGGTTTCAGCAGAGAATGCACGTGCATCACACGACCTCGTTTTCATACCAGAACCTCTGCAACTATCATTTCAGAAAAGATAGATTGGGTCAAAGTGCTTCATCCTGAAAGAAGGCAAAGCCATTAAGGGATGTCGAACCAAAGATTTCAGTGTCACTAATAAGTGGCGCACCATCTTTCCACGAGCTAGCAGCCGCCAATGTGCGCGAGCACACGCAACCAAATTGACGTCATCATATCCCATGAATGGATGAATTGGCGTGAATGGAGGACATGATGACGTCAAACTGGCGGCTGCTGGCTCGTGGAAAAATTGTGCACCACTTATTATAGACACTGAAATGTTTGGTTCAGCATCACTTCGAACAGGCGACAAACAGGCGAGCCGGTTAACGTTACATATTCTAAACCGGAGACGAATGGACGACGACACACGTCTCAATAGAGAAGCGGGTTGTACCCTTGTCGTCCATTCGTCTCCGGCTTAGAATCACGTGTTCTGTTTTGAAGTTCAAAAAAAGCACCGATGATAGGTCGAACGATACAAAATTATCTAGATTAAATGACATTCTTTGCGAATGACTCCTCGGTATGCTCGAACTCTGCGGCCAGCAGCTTTCGGAGACATTGGGTGCGTAAAGTAGCGACTCGGAGTCACAACTCGAGGCACACCTTCCACTAAATGGGCCACGCGTACTTCCGGTGCTTGCGACTGGAGTCGAATTCCGGAGCTCCGTCCCCGGTGCTCGTCAAGTCAAATAGTCCTATATTCGGAAGGTAGGACTACACGGTCCTGCCGAGAGCAGACGCCGATCGCAGGCGGCTCGCGCTTGTTGTGGTAGCCATTTCGCTACTGTTGGTTCGTGCAGCAAAAGTGTCCCGTAAACCGACCGACTTCATGACGGATGTATCGTCGTGGAAGCAACGAAATGCAATTCGTTAAATCATGCGGCCTCGTGACGAAGGGGAATGTGCTGGTAGTCTCGTCGTGATGTGTTAAATAAATAATCCGCGTCCTTATGCCAACCTTTTTGTTGGAGTTACTACGTCTGCCCACCTATAGCTTGGTAAATGCTCTTTGTTACTTCCCCTTGCTGGTGTCCACCCGATGTTCCTTGTGCTGTTTCATTCTCATTCGTGTGATGCGCGTTTATGGCAAACAGAACTTCGAGAATCGTAATCGTAACCTCTATTGGCTCAAGAGAGCCATGGCACCCCGGAAAGGCGACAGCCCGTACCAAGGAGGCCCGCGGTGCCACTGTCTAGTGACGACGATTAGGAGATGATACGTACAAGGGGAGGACGACGCTGTCTTCTCAACATCGCATGCACCGTTGCTCGGAGGTTCGGGGTTTGCCAAGACACTTCTACAGCTGGTAGAAGTGTCCTGGCGAAAGGTGGTGTCCGGAGGCTTCGCCGTGCGTTGATGCTGGGAAAGCCCTGACGGTTTGGTGGTGATGAGGACGACGTGGTCTTCTGATCCGCCGCACGAGTCTTGGAGGTTCGGCGGCGGTTCAGGCCAGTAGACCAGCGAGCCAAGGTGACCTTCGGCAGGCTGTTCAATGCTCGTTCTGGATGGTAAAGCCCTGGCGGTTGATGGTGCGCTCGCTCGCTTCGTTGAAGGCAGCGGCTCCAAGTGGTGGCCCAGTCCAAGTAGACGGCTGCCACCCCCGATGCATTGACGTCCTGGGCTAGAACGTAGCACCACGGTCACCCGGTGTAGCTTCCTGGCATCGTCGTCGTCTTCTGTTTGCATTGTAAATGAGCATTAGCTATTTGTTTCTGACGCAGTTTCATTAAATGATTCCATAGCCTCTTAGCTAAAGAAAGCGGCGGCGCTTCTCCATTCTGATACAGCACGCACTACATCCACAAAACTTCACAATCCGACTGTTTACGATTTTTTTTTCAAAAATGATGACTAAGCAAAACAAAGCTTACAACATTGCTGTTATTGGCAATATACAGAGTCAATTGAATTCCAGCGTGCTTCTGAGAATTCGCTTTTGATTCAGTACCAATTTCAGGCGTTATAAAGAGCAATCAACAGAAGCTTACGCTTGAGGGGGGGGGGGGGCGATTAACATAGGTCACGAACTAAGAAAGAAACAAAAAGACGACCCCCCCCCCGGTAATGTCCACCCCTCAGAAATTCCTGAAGAAAACCCTGCTTGGGGGCATTCATAGTACAGTTCAAAACTGCGCAGCACCTAGAGGAAGCACTGAACCTCTTCAAGGAATGGCGCCCGACTGTAAATTCAAAATACTGGATGATTGACTGCAGCTTCGCAGAAATTAATGCCATTGCGGCAGCTTTTCCTGAAGGCCGTATTGCCATCTGTGACTTTCCTTGTGAGCAAGCATAAGAGAGATCGTGCAACCACAAGGAAAACTATGATGACAAGCGTAAAGTGCTGGCACTACTGCGAAAAGTTGCCCTAGCTCTCACTGAGGATGAGTACGAAGCTGCACTGAACAAACTGCAATCCTCCTCTTGTTTTAAACAAAGCAAATAGCTCCAGCGCTACTTCTGTCGCCAGTAGTAGCCACTCAAAGAATGTTGGGTCAGGTGCTTCAGGACAGACCTGAACATCACCACCAACAACGAAACCGAAGCTCAAAATCGAAAACTCAAGGAATGCTACCTTAAGAACTGCTCTGGATGTCGAAACTTGGTGGGTCTCATTGAGGTCCCACTTCACCAGTTTTTCCTAGACTGTGAAAGTGAATTCTTGATTGCCACAACACCTCCATGTGTGAATATTGGATGTTTCACTCCCATGTTTCTCTATATTTGCATGACCGACCAGCGGCAGTCATTAAGCATGTCACACAAAGGCTCCTGCATGCTTCCGAGTTTTCACCCAGTGATGTGACTCTGACTGACGAAGAGGGAAGTTGCCTCGTAAAATTCCAAACCTCACCAGGTTGTTTTTATTCAGTTAACTTTAACGTGCCTTCTTGCAGGTGTAGAGATTTTATCTCGCACAAACTGCCGTGCAAGCATTTCTGCGCAGTGTTTAGCTTTCAGGAAGACTGGGACTTCAACAGGCTATCAGAAAGCTACAGAAATGGCCCTCTTCTGACATTGGATAATGGACCTAGCCACCATAGAGAAGTGGACGTGGCCCTAGCACAGCAGTTGAACCGGGAACTACACCTAGCACAGCGGAGGTAGCGAACCAAAAGAGCATGATTCAGTGATGGCAGCAGAAAAGGGGCATGGGGTGCCAGAGAAGCAAGCTCCTATCACGCCTGGAAAAATGCAGAGGCATGGTGCACTACTGCACTAGCACAGACAACAGAGACAAGGCACTCAGACCGGTTGACGAGTTGGCTATTCTATCCCAGTGTGCGGAGCTCTGAGCTTAAAGTTCTCTCCAACGAAGGAGTGCTCAGGACAAGAAAAACGGAAGTTAGAATCTAGTTCAGCTGTAGAAATCCAAAAGTTGCAAAGGTACACTCCACCCAACAAAGAGCTCTGGCAGACGAAAGGAAGGGTTGGAGCGAAGGCTGAGAGTCTTCGGCATACATTTCATGTTCCTCCAAACCAAGAGTAGCCACTTCACATTCGAAGGGCTCCAATGTTCCTGCCTCACACCTGTGTTACATGCAAGGACAGCATGCACAAGAGTGAACAACGGTGAGCCTGATGAGTCAGTCGCCAGTCGGTTACATATGGTTTTTTGGCGATAAAAATAAATCTCGTTCATTATTACCATTGGCAATTCATAATGTACGGATAGAAAAGAAGCGAGTACAAAACGTTTTAAGCAAGGCAAGATGATTGAAGCACTACGAGCACATATGCATATTCTTTTTTTTTAATATATATCATTGTCAGGCCCCAATACGATATCTCATGTATCTGAATTCTTAAAAGCGGCTCATGGTAAACAAGGCTAGGAGGTTGATAAGGTTGCGCCCAATTTTCAAGGAAGAGTGCCAGAAACTCTCAACCTCAGAGGTAAATAAATAACCCCTGAAGGAGTAGCACAGCGTTTCACGCCTAAGGTCCCGACACTACAACGTAAGAAACAATCGCACAATATAGACTATGACATTGCTGCATACGTAGATTGAAAAAGGTCCGGACATCACGATTTTGTTTGTTCGTGCTCCTGTTAAGTTCACACTCTAATGATATAGTCAGGAGCCGAAAATTACCTGCTATGAGCACGGAACGGTTTACTTTCGCGCCCAGTCAAGTGTAAGAGGTAAACAACATACATACATACATGAAATATGACTTAGCCATGAACATGTTTGTCCAACCATGTCCATAAAAGTGTCTGCCCTACTATCTAGAGCCGCGTTTACATGAATGCGACTTAGTCGCATCGAATCCAGTTGTCGCATTCAATGCGGTCATGTAAACGGCACAATGCGCTAGGAAATCGCATCGCATTCAAGTCGCCAGACAGAGGTGGATCGAGATGGCGAGTGCGCATTCATTCAGCCCATGTAAACGGAGGTCGCATCGCATTTCGGAACGGGGAGGATTATGGGAACGCGCTCGCTGCAGGAGCGAGTGAACAGCTGAGAACATGGCGGCGGCCAACTTCGTCGGCGGCGGCGGAGAGCGGTTCCGTGTGGTCGCCCGCAGTTCCTCCCAAGAAGAAACGCGAGCTTTTATTGACAAACTAAATGAGCGGAATATCACTGAGCTGCTCGGAGAGGGCGGCCCCCGTCCAAGCCTTGCGAAATACGACTTGCGTGTCCAAGGGAGTGCCTAGAGGTTTCGGCGCAAACACGAACGACGCCGAGAGCTCCGAGCACTGCGTGGTAGCGCAGAACGAGCAGCTCCTACCTCGGTGCCGTCCCTGGCTACGCCGGAGCCTTTCGGCCTCGGGGTCCGGCAAGGTATGGCGAGGCGAAGCGCGGTTGGCGCGGTGGCGTCCTCGGAGCGGTTCACGACGATCTCGCTCGCCAGGCCGTGCGCACGCACGTCGCCTCTGATCCACAGTGGCCCAGCGGCCCGACCTGGAGCCCAAGACGTTTGGGTTTTGATGGTTCTTCCGTCTCGTAACTCCTTGCACAGCATCGAAGACTGCGGGCACGATGTTTAGTTTAAGCTCGCCGAAAGCGTCGACGCCTTCACGAACCCCTCACGCCTCACGTGCGATGCACCGGAAAGACGTGGTCACGTGGTGCGGCCGGTGCCGGAACCGCAGCTTTAACTTTGAGCTTTGACACGGCGTGGCGCCACCTTCGCGTAGGGCTTGGTGCGCATTCATGTAAACGCTGCCGCGTCGGCTTCTTTCGGAGGACGATTGGAGTCGATGCGCTGAAGTCGTATTCATGTAAACGAGGCTTAGTAAATGTCCCCACCACCACCAACCTCGTCTTGATCTCCCAGAGTCTGCGGGCTTCGATGGCAGCTGTACGCGCAACACAATATCAAAGCCTTCCACAACCGCGCGCAGCGGCGCTACGGTGCAACCTCTGGTCTCTGGTGCCACAACAACTATCACGTGACCGCCGCGGCGGAAATATGTCACAAAACATAAAAATAAGGGTGAGACTATTTTGGCGGCAGCCGGCACAACAGCCGGGAAAACAAAATGCCGGCAGTGTATCACTGGGGAGCTCGCGTTCACGCCGCTTTGCGGCGACAGTCTGCGGCTGCTGATTAGAAATATATTGACCCAATAGACTACTTCCATAAAGCCCTGCATGCAACACGGCGCGCGTTGCACTCTGGGAACTAGTTGGCCAGGGAGGAGAGTGCCATGGTTTCGGTTTCGATCGACACGTCGACAAGAGATTATACACAGAGCGTGAACTATAAACGGCCGTTATTTTATGTTTTCTGGTCCCGAGAGCGTCATTTGTGGTCTCTAAACTAACCTAAATGGCCAGACCTCGAAGCTTTAGCACAAGCCCGAGACGTATAGCTTGTCTTAACGCATGCTTGTTGTATTTTTGTACTTGAGCCTTTCTGTTAGCGTTTCGAGGTATGTGGACTAGCCAGTGCTGGGAATCTCGACGCTGCGAAGCTCGGGGATCTTGCTTGTGTACGAATCAACAAGCTGTAGACACCAGTAAGTATGCATACATCGAGCTCGCGCCTTTACATTAGTTTGGTTGATCAGGAAGTTTGTTTGTTTCGTGCGTCCATAGACGAAATATAACTTTTTGCAATTACTGTTTTTCTTAATACGCCTGAGTACGCGAGGTAAAACTCGGAGGCGCCATTGAAAAGCTCCATTTGAACACACTTCTCATCGCTTATCTGTACTGCCCCGCAGCACTGCACGAATTCGTGAAGTCCCCAACCGCTTGCATTTCACTAATATTCAACATCGCGTATACGCATAAAGTTATCCTGCAATCATATAGGCACATTCGCACATACAAACCGTTTTAAGAAAGCAAAAGTCGAGCACTTGTGTGAAGAATGTCGCACCATTCGGTGGAAGTGCGCCGGACGGGCATGAACCCCGGTGCGCCAAACGAACGAAATTATTCAAAGCGCATTTGACGGTTGCTAATGGCCATAATATTTGTTATGTGTTTGCTTTCTTCCTCACTGAGTATGCCGAGATAATTTCAGACACACCGTTCAGGCACAGATCTTGGGCGTCAGTAAAAGGTCGTCCAAAAAGGCTTAGCGAGGAGTAGGGGACGCTTGTTAGGGCCTCCGTCGTAGCTAGCCGATCTCAGCGTTTGCGAAAACTTAATCTTATATCAGCATAAAATTTGAGTGTGAGATATGTGATGACACGAGGAAGACATCATAGTAACTTTTGTGCAGTAGTGAGGTCGAATTTATTGCGTTTCCTTAAAAGTTAATGCGCCAACGCTGGCTCAACTTTGATACTCCTGTGAGGATGCGGCTTGCTTTTCGCCCAATGAAGTAACAAGAAGCGGACGTTTGGCAAACAAAATACGTGTAGGGCTCAAGGTGACCAAATTTCAGTTGTAGTTCACTGGTACTAGACGGGATTACTGACACGAGCTCAAAGATGCACTCGTGGGGTGAGGTGACTAAGCCACGTCTTACTACGTTTGCATACGCACGCACAATATCCGGTGTTTCGGGAACCAAGGAAAATGCCCCGGTCTTCGTTTTTGTATCGCTCGAGAATGAGTGTATTGTACATTCGTGAAAAGTCAGATAGTCGAAAACGCAAGCAGCGCGTTCGGTCGCGGCGTGATAGCATGAGATGAAGCTGCTCAGTCGAAACCGAAACTGAGTGGCCAACTAGTTCCCAGAGTGCACTGCGTGGTATTTCGCCGCGATGGGGCGCGTCGGTTTTGGAAGAAGTCTATTGGCCCTCCAGTACATGCCACTTTGCGGCGGTTCTAATCCCCGCTGTCCTCCATTCACCCCTGAAAGGGAGTCCATACCTGGTAGTTAAGGGGCAACTCCGCTTCATTTTTGGTTTTGAAAAAACAATGCAGTCCTCTTCAGTATCGCCTAGGAAGACCACACGTCAAATATTACGACGCAGTTCTGTCTAAATGTTTCTTAAACGGTCCGGCAAACTTTGCAACTCGCCAAGTTGCCGAAATCGGCTGACTCGAGCGGGCGAATTCAGGCGCAACCAACAGCGCAGTCAAGGCTACGGCATGGGCGGAGCCAACATTGAGCTAAACGTCATCTTCATGGCCCCCTTTTGCTTGTTTTTACTTCTCCGATCGAGCGTAGCGCATGACGTCAGCAACGTTGCCTCTCTGCGCTCAGCGGTGTCCACGTGATTGGCGTACGCGCCTGCGCAGCGCGCTTCTTGGGAGCAGACCGGCCGCCCGCCGTGGTCCCGCCGTTACCGCCGTCTTTCGCGTCACAACCACTGTCGTCGTCTCACCGTTTGTGATTATTGTCTCTCGGAGTTTCGTCCACACTATGGACACCACGTGCGCAGACTTATGCCGCAGTTGTGCAGACGTCGTCGAATGCCGTAGACACCAAAACGTGGCGAAGAGTGCGGTGCAGAGCAGACGACACTCGCGCCTGCCACACGCCCGCCCCCATCCCGCCCGTCGTTGGGCCGAGGATCACGTGACATCTCGTACCACGTGATGGCCATGTACTTGGCGGCCCGAGGCCAATGTTGCCGGACGGAGCCGAAGTTTCGGTTTCGATTTCCGCTCGTGTTTAAAATTAGATTTAAAAATATATATCCCATTTTTCGCGAAGCAAACGACGTAGTGTCTTTTACTAGGGCTTTTTGATTCGAAATCACTCATTATCCCGAAATCTTCGGAATTGAGCGGAGTTGCCCTTTAAGCAAAGTTTCGTGGACAACATTCGTTTTTTTCTTTCTATTTTTTTTTCAACGTTTGTGTCGTAAATACCGTTAAATGCCCCGACAAAAAAAAAAAAAAAAAAAGATCGAAGGAAAAAAAATTACTGTGGAATTGAATTAGGGTCAGGGACCTTGGAACCGGAGGGGCAACAGGGGCTTGAGCACCCGCTCACATTTTCCATGGGGTGCTGGGCAGAATGCTGAACACCCGCGCGTTTGGCTGGCTCAAGGCCTACTGAAAAATGCCTGCACCCTCCACCCACCCCTCCCCTCTGCGTTTCCGTTGGTACGTGGCTTGCCCCTCGCCAAGTACTCGGCTAAAAGGAAGCACGTGGCTCTGTTTCTGTTACGGCTGGTTAGCCACCAAATTCCGGCACAACATTCTGCACACTGAATTTCCAGAAAGAAATAACGAAGTAAAGCAGAGTGTTCAGTAAACGGCCTGCATAGCACAGTATCTTTTCTCTTTTCTCGTCCTCCTGGGGCCCTTACATATGGCACGCGCAGGTTGGCCTGGTCAGGCGGGGGAACTCGCAGCGCACTATTTCTGTCCACCCAGCCAGCCAGCTTCTTCGTTTTGCTTATATTTTGAACAGTGAAGTTTCCCAAAAAATTCAGCATTTCTTTCGAGCTTGTTTTTTATTATTATTTTCTTGCGGCTTTGGTTTTAGGGGGCTGAGCAACCACGAGGATTGCTTCCTAGGGAGACTGAAGCGCGAGACAGGGAGATGGTCTGCGCGAGACGAAAGCTCTCCTTGAACGAGGGACTTCCTATGGATGTGAAGCTGACAGAATAAAGCATCCCAACTCCCAAGGCAAGAGGTCCTAGCGGGTGACACAGTTTATCAAGGGAAGACGCACGCTGTGTGTTGAAGCGCCGTTATTATGGTGGTTGTCGGTGAAATCAAAGAATTGCGGCATTCTCGCCTGTATTTCTGTCTCTGGTTTTCGAAACACAATTTGGTTCTTGGCGAGCCAGCCTGATGTTCAGGCGGGCACCCTATTTACACACAGATGGTTTTACCCAGTCTTGGGCAGTGAACTAGTTACTAGAAACGCGTTACTGGCAACAAGTTACTTGTTTCAATAACTTGTAACTGTAACTCGTTACTGCTTAGTGAAAATAACTTGTAACTGTAACTCGATTGTTACTGCTTAACGAAAATATCTTATAACTGTAACATCTAGGGTTACTATTTTTCGAAAGTAACTGTGAAGAGTATTTCCGAGATTAATGAGCAAAATATTGCACACGACTGCCAAATCGTTTCGCAATGCATGAGAGAGTCCGAAGTCCTGATACGGGAAGGGCACAGCAGAAACTGCTGCAAAAACCGCCTGGAGCTCGAGAGAAAATAAAAATAAACAAAATTTTGGGGTGACCCTGCTTCGCCAAGCTGGTTTCGCCTGCTGAGATGATGGGGACGTTTTGTGTCCGTACCTACCGTGTATGGCGCATCGCCCAAGGCGCATGCTGATCTGACAAGCGCGGCATTTCTTAAGTGTTTCTCTTTTCCTTGTCCGGCAAAGGGAAGCAACAATGCTTTTCGCGGAGGACAGTTCTCGATGATTGTCGCCCCAAACGCCCGCAGGCTTACGGGACAATCGATTTTCTTAACTCCTCTTTTGCCGCCAAGCATACAGTTCCTTCCCCTCTCATTTGAAGTCGTCCAACTCCCAGACGCACTCTTGCAGGGTTTCGACTTACCGCCCCTTTGCTCTCCCCTCCCGTTTTTTTTTCTTTGCAACTTAATTATTGGCTTTGCCTCTTGTCTCACACTTGTTGCACCTAAGTTGCACCCCATGTCTCTGCTTCCCGGGTTCCGTCACTTGAGAAAGAGTATTCGCTCAAGCTCTGTGTCATTCTGCTAGTTTGTGTGTTTCCTTGTAATTGAAGCCGGGACCAGAGGCACTTCTCATCACTTCATTTGTGGATATTCACGTGGTAAGCTTTCCGGGTGGTCTCTTCTAGTTGGGGGGGGGGGAGATGGAGGAGCGAAACATGTCCGATCTGGCCAGGAAGTGGTGGAAAAAAGACCGCAACAGCCGTTTGAAATTCTACACGCAGTCGCGGTTTGAACCTCGATCAGTGCTTCTTTTGCAACGCTGCCGTGTTCAGCGGGTTTGACGAAGGAATGTTGCCGCTACATTGATCTCTATGCGGAGGGCAAGTTCGTCTGCTGCTTGTGCAGGGAGTAGCGGTGACGTCAGAACACCGAGCCCTGATTGGCTGATCGCGACCCCTTATCTGAGCGTCGTCTGCTCCTTTGCAACGTCGTCTGCGTCTGTCTTACCTTTCCTGCGACTTTCGTAAGTGCAGGTCTTTACAAGCGAGCTTGACTTAGCCTTTCAGAGAGGGCAGACGAAATAACTCGAGTGGTACGTTGTTTTTGTCTAACAACTAGCAGACGCGTATCAAGAAGAGAAGTCAAAGGACTCACTGGCAAGGTGTCCCGAGGCGCCGAGGTGGTTCGTGTCCGCAAGTTCCCTCCCAAATACTTTTTCCCTCCTTTCGTGAGTGGCGAGACTCCTCACTCTTTAACGTCGTCTGCTTCACGTCTGCTAGTTAAAGGGCAACTCCGCTCAATTCCGAAAAATTTAGGCTTACATGTGATTCCATTTCACAAAGTACTACTTCAACAGCTCTACGTCTTCGGATTCGCGAAATGTTGAATATTATTTGTGTAATCTTAATTTAAACATCAGCCGATACCGAAACCGAAACTTCGGTTGCGTCAGGCAACATTGGTCCCGTGTCCTCAGAGTCATGGCCACGTCACGTCGAACCACGTGGTCTTGTGACGTTCGTAGGCGCGAGGTACAGGACACGCGACGCGGGTAGGTCGCTTCGCATGGCGAGGATGGTGATGGCCCGGGGAGAGGGGGAAGGGGAGAACACGAAAGAGGAGAGGGGGAGCGGAGAAACCGGACATGCGATAAACGCGCAGGGCAGCGCAAACTAGCGCATCCGCGTTACGGTGATCACGTGGACGCCGTAGAGCCAACACCGGGAGGAGAAACTCATGACGTCATCGTTCAATTTCGCTCCGAGAAGTAAAAACAACCAAAACGTGAGAATGACGTAGTCATGCCTTTGGCGTAGTGGTTCAACGTTGGCCGCTCCAACCCCGTCGCATTGACTGCGCTGACGATTGCGCCTCACGTCGCACGCTAGAGTTGGCAGATTTCGGCGACTTGGCTCGTTTGAAAGTTTGCTGGCCAGTTTATTAAATATATAGACGGAATTAGATCGTAATATTTGACATGGGGTCTTCCTATATGATACTGAAGAGGGCTGCATAGTTTTCTAAATATCGTAAAAATGGAGCGAGTTGCCTTTAAAGCGAGGGCTGCTTTACCTTTCCTGCGTCTGTCGGAGGTTCACCGCTTTTTCACCGGCAAGAGTCACCGCTGCCTCGGAAAACAAGGAGATGACAAAAGGAAGAGATGGACCTCTTCATCTAAAATTGAGATCAGCGATCAAAGTATAATACGGGAAGGGTTCACAAGGGTCGCGCAGGCATATTCCATTCAGCACGCCAGCCGGTCGTGGGCAGACGGTCTTGGCCAAGGAACGTCGGAGCACCGCTGCGCCGAGTCAGAGTGCCCGCTAGGCCTATCTGCCGAGCTCGCTTGGTCGGGGTCGGTGGCTGTTGGAGCATTTCCCGGGTGTTTGTGGATCCAGCGTTCTTGTTCGTCGTGGTCTGTTTCAAGTACTTTTTACTTTTTTTCTTGCTGCTTATAGTCGGGACGCGTGAGAAGAGCACGTACAAAAATAAACGTCCGTTGGTCATCGCGAGTAAGTAACTGAGCAACGTTGTGGGCCGGTCATGCTGATTTGATCGTAAGAAGTGCGTAAGACAGCTTCAGAGCTGTCGTAGGATTCCAGCGTAACCTGCCCAAAACTTACGATAATTTTGTTTCGTGAATACGAATTTGTTCTTACAATTTGTCTTATGCACCTTTTTGGCATAAGATCGTATCATGAATCTGGCCTCTGCACTTCGGAAAGTCTCAGGAAAGGTAAGACAGACTCAGATGACATTGCGAGCAGACGACGTTGCAAAGGAGCAGACGACGCTCAGATAGCGAATCGCGATCAGCCAATCAGGGCTCGGCGTTCTGATGTCACCGCTACCCCCTACGCAAGAAGCAGACGAACTTGCCCTCCGCATTGAAGATTTCAAGGGAGACTTGTTTTATGAAAGATTGTGCGCACGCAGTAGAAAACGATTCTATTGACGAGCGGATAGAATTGGTGCATCTACAAAGCTGATTGCAAGGTATGACTTACATTATTATTGATTTGACATATGCACGATGTTTATTGCTTCCGTTCCATTTGGCCTCACCAAAGAAATGCTGAAATTAGAAATGACTGATTGTATAAACGTGCAACAGAATTGGATATACCCGAGATCTACACGCGCTGTTGTATTCGCGCATACCTTATGGTGGTCGCGCTTAGTTTTAAAGTTCTTTATGGATTATCAGCAGGTATCTGTTAACATTTTGAAAAACTAAAGTTGCCTATTATTTTTGCCAAATAACCATAAATGATTTATCATATACTGTAACCGACTTAATTTTCGCGAGAACCTAATTTTCACAAATTTCGTGAATCGCCTACGATTCGCAAAAAATAGGTCCCGCGAACAATTCTAGTAAAATGTAAACACTTTGAAATCTATATTGAGATCCCACCGCGTCGCGAAAATTAGAACCCGCGAATTATTCCAAAACTTCAGCCTTGACCTAAATCGCGAAATATTGAGCCCGCGAAAAATAAGCCGTTTTCAGTAGTAGATTCACCCGTTCAGGGAACAATTCTTAGTAAAAATTAAATTAGGAAGTATCAAACATGTTAATATTGGTTATTGGGAAAATCTTAGTTTCTCAAAAAATCTGATTCATTACTGTGAACAACACAATGTCTTACGAAACATTTACGTTAAATGAAATGCGTATTCAGGAAGGATCCTTTGAATGTTTTTTAATACTTTTTTTTTTTTAATAAAACGACAAAGTAACGGCATTACTTTAGTGAAGTAACTGTAACGTAACAAGTTACTCTTTCAATTTTGTAACTAACTAACAGGGTTACTTTTTTTGCCCGAGTAAGAGTAACCCTGTTACATTTTAGCAGTAACGTGCTCATGACTGGTTGTACCATCCTTCCAAAGACGACCATAAAAACAGGAAACATGCTGAAATAAAAGAGGGCATCGCAGTTAAGGTTTACCACCAAAGGACGACCGCGTCCACGGTAAATGTTTTTTTTTTTAATTTTTCAAGAATGCATTGCTATAACTTTCTACAGAAACGAAGCCGCGCCGAGAAATTTCACAGGAGTGCGTCCACGCTTTGTTGAAAATGTCAGCTTTCTACATGCAGGCACCTAATTTTCCAGTGCATTTTACATTGACACCGTAGATCGATGCCGCCGTATAGCTACTATGCTCTGTCTCAAAAGTTGTGTGCAGCAAAGGCATAGGCACAGGTACATGGCTTTTAGATTTGCTTTCCTTCCGCGAGTGCTCGTGAAAGGAAGGGAAATCTGAAAGCCAAGCGCTCGCGCCAGTGCTTTAGCCTTTGCTGCACGCAACTCATGAGATGGATCATACCACTGAATCAGATTGGGTCAAAATCTCATTGCTTTGTGACAGGAATTTTGATGAATGTATGGACACGCGATATAAAAAGTGATAATAAAACTTTCTATAAACAGTAAAATCTTGATATTATATTTTTTTCTAATTTTTAGTTCTTTAGTAGTCCTCCTCCTCCTCCTCGTAAAATAGACTTCCGGGGTCACTGACCAGGGTCCTGCTGCGTATGAGACAAACACGTTACCACTGAGCCAGTCCTCAGCTTCCAATGGCCGTGTTCACATTTCATTTTATACGAGACCCAACAGGAAACAACTGCCGGCACTTTTTTTTTTCATTTTTCATTTCATTTATTTTCACTTTAAGGGCCCGGTTAGGGCATTACGTAAGGGGGAGGGGGGATATGCATGTTATATAAACAAGAAAAGGAAGAAACTCAAGCTAATTAATACATCCAGGCCAACCTCATTAATCGTACATACTGGAAAAATATTAATAACAAGAACAATGAATCCTTAAGCTTGATAGAAATAGTTCTGGGTCCACGATGGTGACGATGGAGGATGGTAGGCTGTTCCTGTCGGAGATGGCTTCAGGAAGGAAAGACTGATTGAATGTGTTTGTGGAACTGGAAACACGTTTGATTGTGCAGGAGTTGTTAAGACGAGAAGATGTTCTGTCAGGAGGTGATACCAAAGAGTTCTTGAGGTCGGGGCAATGATAGAAGACTTTATGAAGAAGACAGAGGCGAGAGAGTTTTCTGAGGAGCTGCAAAGAAGACAAGGTTAGTTTACTTTTTAACGCGGATACACTGACAGAAAAATCGAAAGTGGACATGATGAAACGAGCGGCTCGGTTTTGCACTGCTTCCAGGTTGTTGATGAGGTAGGCTTGATGCGGACTCCAGATGGAAGCTGCATATTCTAATTTTGGTTTGATGAACGTGTCGTACGCCATTTTGCGGATGCGTGGAGGAGCACTGTGCAGGTTACGCCGGACGAAGCCTAGAGTTCTCAATGAGTCAGCATGTATGGCTTCAATGTGGTTATTCCATGAGAGGCCTGATGTTAGTCTTACACCAATATATCTATACATTGAAACGGTTTCGATTAGGTCAGAGTCGAGGAAGTACTGATGATATAGGATAGATTTCTTTCTGGTGAAGCGGATTAATATACATATGGATTTGTTTAGTGAAATCAACCAGGTGTTGCACCATTGGTTAATTTTTAAAAGCTTATCTTGTAGCTGGTTCTGATCATGCACACATGTTACTTTGTTATAGACTACGCAGTCCTCCTCGAAGAGGCTTATTTTAGAGTAAATGGTGGAGGGAAGGTCATTGATAAATATTTAAAAAAGCAGAGGTCCGAGAATGGACCCTTGCGGAACACCAGAGGAGACATTTGTTAGGGTGGACTCGTGATCATTGATGACCGTGAACTGTACGCGGGAGGAAAGGAAGTCGCGTATCCATGCAAACACTAAAGGATCAAGGTGGAGAGAGGACAGCTTGGAAAGGAAACGTTGATGGGGGACACGGTCGAAAGCTTTGGAGAAATCAAGAAAGACGGCGTCTGTCTGAGCTTGACACTCGAGGTTAGTGTGTAGATCATGAATGAAGTCGCAGAGCTGAGTCTCACAGGATAGTCCTTTTGGAATCCATGTTGATGCATAAAGGAAAATCAGCTTGTTGTAAAGTGAATCATGAGTGAGATAGTTTGCGGCTATTTCGACCGTTTTAATTCGCGCGCCACAAAGTTGGTACTATACGTCACATAGTAGCTGCTATACGTCACGGAGTGACGTATAACAGACACTCTGAGCGCGTCGAAAGATTGGGAGTTTTAAATGTGAAGAAGTTGTGACTCCGACTAAATTACGTCCTGTGGCGTAAATAATACTATAAAAAAATTTTTCGCGGAAGATTTGTTTTGTGACATGCTCGACCCAATTAGGCTGTTTAAAAATACACTTTTTTTTCTTTGCAGTTACCCTTTAAAGATATCGGGCGATGGTTAGAGATAGTAGAGTGAATTCGCTGTTTAAAAACCGGGACAACCATGCCAATTTTCCAGTCTGAAGGAAGGAGGCTTTCAGATAAGGACTGATTATATATGAGCGACAAATATTCACTAGAAATAATGCTGGTGTTTTTGAGAATTTTCCAACTAATATCGTCAGGACCAGCGGACAATGCGAGTTTTAATTATTCCATTAGGTTTACGATACCGGCACCGTCTATACTGATTGGGGGCATTCGCTCGTAAATCTCTTCAGTGAGAGTAGGGATAGTGGCTAAGCACTCTATAGTGAAAATTGAGGAAAAGTAGTCGTTTAGTACTTTAGGGTACTCGCTCTCAGGGACGAAGTCGCCATTTTAATGGGTAAGATGTACGATAGGGTTATTAGTTTTTGTGGTGGTACTAAGTTCCAGAACTTCCTTGGGTTAGTCCGTAGGATGGTCGGTAAGTCATGGAAGAAGAACTTATTTTTAGACAGCCAAAGGCTGCTGGTGTACTCTCTGAGGCAAGAATTGTAAGCCTCCCAAACTTCGGTCGTGTCGACACGTTTGGCCTTCGCAAAGAGTCTCTTTTTTCTATTTCGCAATGAAAACAAAGTTATTGTAAACAATGGGTTAGTCGAATCTGTACGAATACGGATTGTAGGAACAAATATTTTCACAAGTTTATTCATTTTTGTTTTAAATAGCACACAGTTCTCCACCGATGTAAGGTAAAAATTATAAACGTAAGAGTAAAAAAAGTTCTCAACTCGCGGTTTATTGATACATAATCTGCCTTATTATAATCCTCAAGGATCTTAGAAATAGGATAATTTACGATAACGGGAAGTGATAAGGTAATATACAGTAGCCTGTGGTCGCTTAGCCAGGGGTGAGACAGGTGAAAGAGGTTTTGGAGCAAATTTTGGACCAGAAAAATCTGGATTTTGGAGCAGCTTAGGAGCACAAAATTCTCGTTTTGGAGCAGCAGTTCACGCATCTTGGGGCAACTTCGGAGCAGAAAAGTCTACAGTTTGGAGCAGATTAGGAGTAGAAAATGTTAGAGCAGCTTATCAGCAATTTCAAGTCCAACTTTCGGGGACACGGCAGTTTACTTCAGATTTTAGCGACACGTGGCGTATCGACCTTTAGGCATTTTCAAAAGGTAGTTTCGCGCGTCGATCACAACCTCGCCCTTCTTTCCCAATCCTCCCCTCACCGTCCTGCTACTGTCCGCCGGTGACTTCCTCTCCTTCTTGCGCCTTCAGTGTGCTCCTGCGGCCGCGTGCTGCGTCACGTGCAAGCGACCAAAAAAAAAAAAAGAGTCCGCTTGTCGCGGACAATAGCCGCAAACATCGTGGAACAAAAAGAAAGGGTAAAAAAGACGCGGAAAAGATAAAAACTTCGCTGAGAAACTAGATTCATTCGAGAGGCCTATTTCACTGTTGTGTCTAACCATGTTAGGAATTGGTACTGAAAAAACGCGTTCAAAATCAATCGCTGAGGGTATTCAGTTGTAGGGTTCGCCTTTCGTGCGCGGCTTGTCTTGGCACTGTGGATTGTCCAATTCTCACCGTTCATCCTCCTTCATTGTCTTCTCAAGCTGACTCCTCGGCGTTTATTTCGTGTGCTTTAGAGCAAAAACAGAAATGAATATTGAGGGGCAAAATGATTTCATCGTACCTGATAAGCAGGCGTGGAGGCATAAAATAATAAAATATGGAAAAGAACCAACGTAGCTTTATGAAATAAATGTAAGGGCGCAAATGAGCTAATGTACATTAAACATGATTTTAAAAAAAAACGAGACTGCAGGTAACGCACACACACACTCAGAAATCTCAAACACAGCTGAAATTTCATTTTCCGAAACCTGGTTAAAATAGGAAAAAAACGAACGAATAAGGGGAAGGAAAAAACCTCTCTCCACAAATGTACATTCCGACTGTATAAGAATTGTATACCGTTGTAGGATGTGACATCAGTGGAAGAAAGGGAAAAAGATGACCACAAACGTTTGATAATAAAATCGCTCGCAATACTACGTCACAAAAACGCTATTAATAAGCCTTGTTTTTTGTTAGGACCACGAACTTCGGCGATTTCTTAGGCTGTGAAAAGTGCTGTCCTTGAGTGTCTACAAGTTTCCGGAAAGAAAAGTTGTTTTATTTCGTTTTCGGTTGGGGTGACAGGGTTCTAAGGTAAGAGAGGAGGAGGATGTCGCGGAGGCCATCATTGTCCTGGTGACTAACGGTATGTACATTTGTAGAAAGAGATGTTCTTGGGGTCTTCCCTTCCCCTTATCAGTTCGGTTTTTTCCTATTTATCCAGGTTTTGGAAAATAACATTTCAGCTGTGTTTGAAACCTTTGAGTGTGTGTATACAATAATATAGAAAATGGGTGATTACTAATTTCTGAGGAATTAGTAAATAAGCCAAATGAACTTCAAGAATATTACAAGAAAGAGGACGCTTATTTTTAATGAAGTGACGAATTCTAATTGTGTTAATTTGCAACGTGTGACACACAACCCGCTAAGCTAACAAATTTTGAAAGATCGTTGAGATTTTTTTCCGCATCCGCTCAAATACCGGTGAGGTTTTCTCCGGATCTGCCGGTTTTGCGGTGAGCTTTTCTCCGTCGCCCCTGAACGGGACGCAGCAGATATCAGTAGTGGGCAACATAGGATAACTGCGAAGGGGCCATAGCTGATGGCGGAGCAGGCCACATATGAACAGCGGGGCGTGTCAGAGGGGTATTGGAGCGGACCGCATTGGATATGGAAGCTTACAGTAGCATCATCTTAAAAATTTCGTCGTAGCGTATCAAAAGGCACCACAGAGTTTCAAGAAAACCGTCATGTGCACCATAAACTAACGGCGCAGTCTGTAAATTTCGTCGCGCTGTGCGCGGATGCATCGGCATACGGGACGTTTGGGCGATAGTTCAAAGGGGCGCCTTCAATTTCCTAAGGGCGTCGTTCTTTCTGTTTTGAAGTATCTACATTTTTGGCGACCTCCGACCATAATGGCGGCGTGTGCGGACTATAGGGGGCACTCCTCTAGCTATCATCATCATCGTTTGTGACGTCACGGGTAGGACAGACTGGACAGATCTTGGATTCCTCGGCTCGTCAGCTCGCTTCCTGCGCTGTTTGACAAAACACGCGGCAAAGCCGGTTTCACGCGTTGTGTTTATTTAGAGAAGCGGCATTTGTAGCAGAAGATTTACCAAAGTTTGAAACCGAGCGTGGCGCGCGTAGTCGTGTCAACAAACATTTTGAGCGCTGAGGTGTCGAAGTGCTCGGAAGATGGTGTGCTGTTCTCTACCCCAGTACAAAAAGCTTGATGACGAAAATAGAATATCCTGCACTTTATCCTACTACAACATCTACCACGGCGAATAGGGTGTATTTTTTATTATAATTCGGACAAAATGAAACTAAGAAAGGAATGTCTCATCAAATGAGAAATAGTAAAGCGGAACTTCGAGAACCACTTGCGGTGTAGTAAACACTTCAGTGAAAGCGACTCCGTGTATGCTGTTGGTTCCAATGTGTTCTGTGAATGCTGGTCTCTTATTAGTTCCGAGTTGATTACTTTTTTTAAATTTTGTAAACCAGTAAACAAACATTTCCTTAAGATAACCGGCAGGAAGAAGCACTGGCTGGCTTCCGGACTCGTTTCAACTAAATCCCTGCTTATTCTCCCGGTCGATGCGAAACGTGCGAGACCCCCTCGCGATCGAAGAAGAGTAGGCATGTAACTCATTGAAAGCCATGGTCGAAGAAACGCTCATAAGAGTTTTATAAGATATACGAAAAGGCGCTAAAGTACAGTAAACGATACATAACATGTGTGACCTGTAATCCCAACTTTGGGGCGTGGAGAGAGCAGAGTATTTTGTTGATACAACAATCTCCAGAGAGCTTGAGGTTACCAGCTGGCGCCGTAAAACCTGAAGCAAGAACGTTTGCACGCAGGAACTGCGGGCACGGTGCGTCCGTAGCAACATCTTTCATTGCTTGTGAATGGGGCCAGCTGAACATAAAAAACACACAGAGAAAAAATATAACATTCTCACCGCTGGACTAGCAACATTTAATGTTGCTAGTCCAGCTTAATTTAATTTAATTTAATGTTCAGCTGGCCCTATTCACAAGCAATGAACCAACTTGCTCAGCTAAAGCCCGTAACATCTTTCAATTGAGCGAAAATTTATTATGTGGCTATAATCTTTAAAGTGTTTTAGGTACCGTCGTACTTTTGAAACGTTTGCATGTTTGCACGTTTGCATAGGGGCTTGTGATGTGCAAATATGAATATATTTTTATTTCCGGAACATTCCAGAGCCTTTTTTTGTTTGTTTAACTAAGGCAAATATGTTGTTGTAACAACTAAACATTTATAGTTTTTTTACAATAATTTATTTAGTGTAATATTTAATAAAATGCAGCAAATCTAAGTTTCAAATTTGCAGAAATAATTATTGTCATATATAAATGTTCTGTCTTGCAAGGGACTCTGGTAGCTAGAAATATCAATATTAAATAGAATACATGGCCCTGATGGCCATTTCTGAATGAGCTTAATTGCCCAGTACTGGTACCGAAATAATAAGTTAATTGGTTGAAGAACTACTATCGCCTACAGTGTTATTAAATGGCCCTACGCTCGCAGTGTACGCGCCACTGATATGCCATAGCAGCGATTGCTACGAGTTAAAGGCTCGAAATTGGCTAGAAGTCAGTCCGTGAATAATAAATACATTTTAAACTTGTTTCTTTCTATCTGTTCTGTCTATTTCTCGAGTCAGGCGGAAGCGTGTGACCCTCCTCGAAAATTAAAGTGAGAGTATGAAAAAGAAAAAACGGAAAACAATGGCGAGAAGGTTAACCATGAGAGGTTAGTCACGGCTTGCTACTTTGTACAGGGGGAAGGGGAGCAGGCAATGAAAGTAGCGATGAAAACGACGCTAGCATTAATCCTTTGCCATGAAACACCCTTTGTTGTGTTGGATTGGATTGGGTTTTTATGGCGCAAGGGCTGCTGAGGCCAAAGAGCGCCAAAGAAGGAAACTATTACATTTAGAATAAGCAAGAAGAAAGGACTCTAGTGGTCAGGGTTAAGATTAAGGAATGAGACACGAAACCGGATTATGCCACAAACAATAATGGGCCTAAATGAAAAGCTTTGAAGTTCACAGTCGATGTAGAAAACCAATAGCATCTAAAAACTTAAAAACCTGCTTGCAAGTCACGAATGGTTCATCACCCAGCAACAACATTGGGTGTAAGGGAATGTGGTTTCTGTATAACTGTGCAAAATGAGATTGGCGTTCCCGTTCATGGAAAGGGCACTCAATTAGAAAATGGAGAACACTTAGAGGTTTATCACACTGTTCACACAAAGGGGCATCCTCCCCACGGAGCAGGTAGCCGTGGGTGAGATGCGTGTGGCCAATGCGCAAACGACACAGTATTACTTCATAAAACCGTTCTTGGTGCCGGGCGCTCGCCCATTCACCCAGGTTAGGCTTAATGAGATGAAGCTTGTTGTAGATCTCCTCATTCCACTCGGCTTGCCATTGTGCTCGTATGCGAGACCTTACAGAAGGGCGATAATCCATGTAAGGGATCCCTTTAATATCTACCTCTCTGCTGACGCATGTGCGGGCAGCACGGTCGGCCGCTTCATTACCTGGGATACCAACATGGCTGGGAATCCAACAAAAGACAATGGTGCAATGCTTTCTAGCTGCCACAATAACTTTCTTCTGAACTTCAACAACAAGGGAGTTCCTTGTAGGCAGCAGTGAGGAGATGGCTCGCAAGGCACTAAGAGAGTCAGTGAAAACCACTGCCAGGGGTATCCTGTGGTGAGCTATGTGTTCCGTAGCCAACAGGAGGCCATACAGCTCCGCTGTGAGAATGGTAGCGGCCGTATTTATCCGCCTTACAACTTCCACTGAAGGGCCAATGACAGAGCAGCCAACAAAGGTCTCCGATTTTGTTCCATCTGTATAAAACTTTGTGTAATCTTCATATAATTGAGCGAGTTCATGAAATTCTTGCAGAAGCACCGCACTTGGAGTGTTTTTCTTGTTATGCTGTGCAAGAGACAGGTTACAGTGTATGTCAGGGTGCTCCCAAGGTGCTATGATGCCAGGGAATTCGACTACCTGGGATGCCACATCTAATCCGACAGACTCGGCGAAGGTCTTCAGTCGCATACTGAATGGAGGGATCACGCTAGGTTTTGCAAGAAAGAGTCGTTCCGAGCGTGTTTCTTGAACAACTTCTCGAGTCGGGTGCTGGAGGACTGATCGGATGCGAAGAGAGTACATCATGCCCAATGCAAATCTACGTCTTTCGAGGCAACACTCATTAGCCTCAGCATATAAACTGGGCACAGGGGATGTACGAAATGCACCTGTAGCCAACCGAAGCCCAAGATGATGAATGGGATCCAACATCCTGAGCACAGACTGTCTGGCAGACCCATAAACAAAGCAGCCATAGTCTAGTCGGGATCGTACCAGGGAGCGATAGATCCGCAGGAGGCACAATCGATCTGAGCCCCAAGACCGGTGCGAGAGAACCTTAAGGATATTGAGAGACTTGTGAGCTTTCAGTTTCAAGCTTTTTACATGAGCATTAAAATTCAGTTTACTATCAAACGTGAGACCCAAAAATCTGTGCTGAGGTTGGACACTAACATTACTATTGTAGATTGTTAGGGATGGCTCAAGAAGGATTCCACGTTTGCGGGTGAAGCAAACACATGCAGTCTTTTCAGGAGAGAACTTGAACCCATTACTGTCAGCCCACTTAGTAAGCTTGTTGATACTTAGCTGAACCCTGCGTTCACAGACTGAGAGGTTACAGGAGGAGACTGAAATTTGTAAGTCATCGACATAAAGAGAATACTGAACCGACGGAGGGATTACCGAAGCAATGGAGTTCATTTTAACTATAAACAAGGTGACACTTAGCACTCCCCCTGCGGCACACCATTTTCCTGCAGAAATTCACGGGAGAGTGTGTTTCCCAACTGGACTCGAAAGGTGCGCCTGTCTAAATAGCTCTGAATTGCACGAAGCATGCGACCACGTAGTCCGAGGTCAACCAGATCCCTCAAAATGCCATAGCGCCAAGCCGTGTCATACGCTTTCTCGAGATCGAAGAACACGGAGAGGCAGTGCTGCCCGTGTGCAAAGGCCTCACGCACTACAGTTTCGAGACGGACCAAGTGGTCGACAGTAGATCTTGATGAACGATAGCCGCACTGAAATCTGTCGAGCACCTTATTATGCTCCAGATGGTACATTAGTCTGCGATTGATCATTCGCTCCAGTGTCTTACATAGACAGCTGGTAAGAGCAATGGGCCTATAACTGGAAACAGAAGAAGCATCCTTACCAGCCTTCAGAAGTGGTAGGACGTGTGCTACCTTCCAAGGTGAAGGGAAACAGCCCTCCTGCCATATGCGGTTATAAAGATATAAAATGACATCAAGTGTAGAAGGATGGAGATGCTGTAGCATTGAATAATGTAAACCATCTGGTCCGGGAGCTGAGGGCCTTGTATTATGAAGAACAGCGAGGAGCTCGTGCAAGCTGAATGTAGCATTATATCCCTCATGTTCACCTCCTGAAGTTTTCAAGGGATTGCTCTCAGCCTTCTGTTTCTGTTGAAGAAAAGTGGATGGATAATGATGTGAACTGGATACATACTCAAAATGTTCTCCAAAAATATCAGCCTGTTCCTCGAGTGTGTCTGGGCATGTTCCATTCCTAAGAAGCAGGGGATTTTAAATGCATGATAGGAACCATTGATCTTGTGTATTCGATCCCAGACCTCCTTAGGTGAGGTACTGCTATTTATAGTAGAAGCATAGCCTTGCCAACTTTCCCGTTTGGCTTTTCTTCGGACGTAGCGTGCACGGGCCTTCATTTTGCGAAAGGATATGAGGTTATCTCTAGTGGGGTATCGTCTCAGAATACCCCAAGCCCGATTTTGTTTCTTGCGTGTCTCTTCACATTCCGAATTCCACCAAGGCTTTGGCCTCCTAGGGAGAAATTGAGATGTCTGCGGGATGGACAACTTGGCTGCAGTTATGATGCGCTCGGTTAAAAGATGATTGAGTTCGTCAATTGTTAGACTATCGAGACGAGAATATGCTAAAAGTGATGCCTGCTTGAAAAGGCCCCAATCAGCCTTGTCAAGCTTCCAACGAGGCGGGCGTGTATGAATTAAAAGAGGGGCTACGCTACAGGTTAAAAGAGTAGGAAAATGATCACTTCCACGTGGATTGGAATCCACACTCCAGGAAAAATCTGGAAGTAAAGTGGCAGAACCAATTGAAAGGTCGATGGAAGTTGATGACAAGGATGATGGACTAAAATAGGTTGGCTGGCCCGTGTTAAAAAGACAGAGGCTTCTTGTGGATAAAACTGACTCAACTATTTTTCCTCTTACATCTCGACGTGTGCTCCCCCATAACGGGTTGTGACAATTAAAATCCCCCATCAAAAGAAAAGGCTCAGGAAGCTGGTCTAACAGTGAGTTAAAATCTGAACATTTCAAGGTGAAAGAAGGTGGCAGATATAAAGAGCATACTGTAAGAGCTTTATGGTGCATGAACCGAACTGCCACTGCTTCAAGTGGTGTGGACAGTGGAACCTCTGTGCAGGGAACGTCTCTCGGGAGGACCACCGCAACTCCACCAGAGGAATTGCCAGAGCTCGGACGATCCTTCCGGAAAACCTGGTAACGTCTCAGAAAATTAGTGCGACTGGGACTCAAATGAGTCTCTTGCAAGCACAGTGCTCGTGGCTTGTACTCCTCCAGAAGATGCTCTACGTCATCCAGGTTTCTTAGAAGGCCACGACAGTTCCATTGGACGAGCACTGAAGCCATTTAAGGAGTAAAATCCTGAGCACATGTAAGAGTGAGTTAGTTGCTTCACTTTGGAGGCGTTACGGGTTTTTTAGATTTTTGTTTCTTAGTAGTCTGCCACTCCATCTCATCCTGGTCAGACCCCGGAGTCGATGAGGAGGCAGACAAGGCAGTTCCAGTGTTCTCCTGAGCCCGGCAGGCAGGCTTGCCTGCCGGCCTGGGAGGGTCCGTGCCGCGAGGCCCGGATCCGCGGCCACGACCAGAACTTGGTGGAAGGGTGGTTGATGTACTGGGGAGGGGTTCTACCCCGTCCATCTGTTCCACCTCGTTTCCTGACAAGGAAGCTGCATGCGATCCACGCAGCTCCTTGGTTCCTGGCTGCCTCTCCAGAGACTGAGGCTGAGGTCCTCGCTTTTGCTCCTCCATAGGAGTGCGGCCTGTGTTGACAGGTGCAGCCGGTGCTGGCCTGTCCTGACCAGAGGAATCAGCTGGAGCGCCCTCTCCACGAGGAGGGGGAGCCTGCTGACCCTTCGTTACCGTCTTGAAAGGGAGGGCGGGCACGGCTATTGCCGGCCCGTCCTTGCCCAGGGGAGCGACATGCTGCCCCTGCTGTGGGGATGGGGCCCTTAGGTCGGCAACCAAGATCTCAGGAGAGACCTGGGTGGCCTTTGTCTCCGAGCGTGGTGCAGGGCCCCTGCGCACTACCTCGGCATAACCTCCCTTAGAAAGGAAGGAAAAGCGCTTCTTTGCATCTGCGTAGGACAGGTTTTCTTTGACTTTAACTGCGAGGATGTCCTTCTCTTGCTTCCAGAGGGGGCAGCTTCGGTAGTAGGCGGGATGTGGTCCTCCGCAATTTGCGCAGTGTGCCTCTGCCTCGCAACCATCAGACACGTGACCCTGATTTCCACACTTGGCACATGTCTCCTTCCCCCGACAGCTGCGTGATCCGTGGCCAAAGCGCTGGCAACGAAAACACCGCTGGGGGTTAGGGATGTATGGACGGATCCGACAGTTGAGGTAACCGGCTTTGACCATCTCCGGGAGTGCCTGTCTTTCAAAAGTGAGAATAACATGTTTCGAGGGAATATTTTCACCATTCTTGCGGAACACTATACGTCTGACATCAACGACACCTGAACCTTTTAGTCCCTCCAGAAGTTCGTCTTCACTGGTGTAAAGAAAGGCTTCTTCAGAGAGGACACCACGGACCGTGTTTAGTGTACGGTGAGGGCTCACCGACACCTCCACGTCGACAATGCTGGTCAGTCTGAGAAGGGCTTCACTTTGTTTTTTAGTGTTTACTTCAACAAGAAGGTCTGCCGAGTGTAGTTTCTTGGCCTTGTAAGAAAATCCAACAAGGTTTTCCAGCACTTTGGCGACAATAAAAGGTGACATCTTTGCTAGAGGTTTTTGCTCGTCATGCGAGTGAATAACAAAAAACTTTGGGAACGTTTCAACGGTTTCTTTTTCAATGGTCTGTGGTTCTGAACGCTGCCTCTTAGAGGTTCGTCCCGAACCGGGTTTAGGGTTTGCGGAAGCCATGAAAGGCGGAGGATGTTCAGAAACTGTGGCGCACCACCCACCACCGAGCCCAACAAGGGGATAGGTAGCACCCCATAGCAAGTATGGCTTGGCTGGGTATGCTACACTATCAGTGCTACCAAGTAACTATAACCAAGTGTGGTTCGAGAAAGGTATCTGTCTCCACCCAAGGTTAGCCCTTGCCGCCAAAGAAGGTGAGAATGAAGAAGAGAAGAGCAGAGAAAGGAGAAAG
>JAZHYW010013792.1:0-13686 GCA_037355805.1 Ixodes ricinus | reverse complement strand
GTACTTTACGTTCGGTTACGTATTGCTTATGTATAACTTGAAGCTATACTGCAAAGGTAACTCGGCTTGCCTGCGTGATTTGTGTGACATCAGGTCAGACAGGTGCAGTGGCACGCGACAGACATGTGTGGACCGAAATTCGTGCATTTAACAAGGCGTATCGCCGGTGAAAGCGATAAGGTAGACCATAGCCTTCTATATACTGATAAAGCCTGGCAGATCGCCACGAGAAGCGGCCACCGAAATGGAAAATGTGAGCGGCAGACAACGAATTGGAGGGGGGGAGGAGAGCCACGTGACTGGCGTCTCCGCTAGGCAGACGCCGAAACACACTTCTCCCGAGCGAACAAGTGTGTTTCGGGTCCTCGCTGCCAAAGCTGTGCGCTGACGTTCAGGTTCCCGAGAAATGGCTCTTTGATGCTCTGTGCTACCAGATCCTCGCGCTTCAAATCTGCGATCGAGCACTCTATGGCTCCGTCGTCGAACTGCCAGGCTTTGTGAGTATAAAGGAAGCTATGGGTAGACTTAGCTGAGCTATACATGACTTCAACTATTTTGTGCTACTCTTTTGATTCGAAAGAGGCTCCCGCAGTGCTGCAACGCGTCTCCTTCCCAGGAGAGCGAGTGCGAATGAGACTCAAGACGGAATCACGTGCACTCGTATACTAGTGCGGGGCTGAAGCGCTCTGAAATCTACGCTAGCGTTGGCAACGTAGAACAAAATAGTTGACGCCGAGTATAGTTGTTTTATTGGTTCGATAAGGTCACATAGAACATACAGACATGAACACCAAATCTTTGGGGACGCGCGTCCAATCATCTGTTTAATATATTCGAACTGCATGGTCATATCTTTGCAAGGAAGCAGTTCTGAGAACTTTGTTGAGTCAGTGTAAAGCACATATACAACTTTTAAATTAAGTTAGTAAAAATATAATGAACTTATTAAAGATGCGTGAATTATCTCTCTTTCTCCCCTACGTACGCACAAAAAGAAACGTTTCGTGTACTTTATCACGAAAACATAAATGAACACTATATAGTTTGTAACGTATACAAAATAAGCATTTTTCACAACGAAGTATTATAAAAATGCACTTTACTTGTTACTTAAACTTGGTCTTTCGTTAAGCACAGAAAAAAAGAGCGACAAGTTAAGAACATTTTTTTTTCAGCTTGAAAGAACCCTTGAAAAGGAAATAAAAAAATTAAACAATCTGGTTAAAACACGCCGGCAAAAAAAAAGACATTATATGCGAAAAAAAATATTTTAGAGCAATATTAACGGCGCGAGACGCGATTTAGTAGGTAGTCCCCTCCTTTCCACTTGTTTTCTCTCTCGGCATTTCGGGCGCGTGGAGGAGAGGTGGATCGGCTTGGCCATTACGTTCAGGTGGAAACAACGAATGACCATCTCGTTGAGGTCAAAAGATTGAATGACCATTCTGTGACATCATGGACTTTGCGCGCAGAATTTCAAATAAATATCTCGCCGTCAATATTGCTCTGAAAATTTTTTTCGCGTAAAATTATTTTTTTAACATTCGTGTCCCAACCAAACATTAAAAAAAACTTTTTATTTTTATTTTTAGATTTTTTTTAATAGCATAATGTGCCGAACTGATTTCTATACAAAAGCGATCTCTTTCATGGTTTAATGACATTACAAGTTTACACTAGACATAGCCAAATGAGAATATCGATTTTTAGTTACTTATTAACTAGTTTTAATTTCTTTAGAATACTTTAACAAAGGCCAGCACGTCTACTTCCACTCGCAACACACGGAGACCTAGTCACTGCGACCTACGAATTCTGCTCAGCCAATGACGTGGCCGGTAAAAAATAGAGTTTATTTCACAGTGAAATCTGCACTGGGATATGAATCTTTTAGCACGCAATTGTTACTGACTCCGTACAGTTCGCATTAGTAGGATAAAATAGCTCCTAGATACTGTTTTTGTTTCTTTTTTTGTTAGGAAAAAAAAACACTTCCTAGGTCGCCGAAATCGACTGACTGCGTGTTCTGCAATAAAATACATATATGCGGACGGAAATTATTGTTTTGTCCAGTTGTCTTCTTTTTGCGGCCTTTAAGATGGCCTGAATAAACTATTAGGTTAAAGTACTAAATATCTCGCATGCGTTAAAAAAAACGACTAGAAACTATTAAGCGGAACATTGCAAAAGCGATCACAATAGTTAATAACGCAATAAATGGTAGTACACGAAAACATTACACGAAACGCAATATTGCCGCGAGCCCAGCTGACAAAATAGGCCGCGCGCCCGTGTCTTAGCGGTTATCGCGCCTGCCTTCCATGCAGAAGGCCAGGGTTCGATTCCTGGCCGCGGCTACACATTCTTGTTGACACTGTAATGTGATGTTCTGGTAAATTCGAGAACCGTCTTGCTGATTCGAGGTTAGAATGTTCTACGCCGAATGCTCCAGAAGCCCACGCGTGTACAAAAGCGGCTCCGCGTGGCAAGCTGGAGTCAGTTTCTCCTCGGCGTTCGATCCTGCTGCTTCGCCGCTTTCGACGCCCGCGACGCTCTGTTGTTATCTTTCTTTTCATTTTTATTTTTGGGCACAAGTTCGCCCCAATAAACGTTTAGTTTCTTTATTTATCATCGCCTCATCAATTGTCATTCGTGACAATATTAGTTGCCATACACGGCGGTACACATGCTTCGTTTCGCTTCGGACAACTAGGCTTTCATCCATCCATCCTTGCAGAGTAATCCACTTTTAATACTGCTTATGTTTGCACATGTCTTATTGAGAAGGAAGGTAGGAGCACAATCTCTCTTGTTGTTCACATCTCTTTCAACATCACGCTATTAAAAAGAATTTCCCTATGTACAAATTGAAGCACCAGATGTACGCTCTCGGCGTCAAGAGTCAACCGATCAGATCGCTCGGAGAACCTTGAGGATGAATCTGAGTTGGGAGAAGCCATCGTGGAAAACGTCGCTGGATGCGTGTATCTTTTTTTATAAAATGCCACGGACCTGTTGATAAGAAAAACGGCTGAAAACACTATCTATGTTCGAGTTCTAAGGTCATAATATTTCAGAATGATTGAAACGCCGCGTGAAGGATATTTCATCAGCTTAAAAAACATACTAATTATTTTTTTCAAGCTTTTTCTTTATTTTTTTTATTATTTTACTTGCGTCTCAATTTTTTACTCCTGCGTACGTGTATCAGCAGAACATGCAGTGACAAACGATACTAAAGTGAAAACCGTCGAAGTTTACAGACAAGTAAGTAGTTTATCTAAGGACCGTAGTAGTAGCGAATTGATTTATAACAAAACTAGAGAATATAAACATAGCGCACTCAGGAAGTATGATATATTAGTTTATAAATTCTGTAACACTTTTCTTCATAGCCACTGGAAAATTCCTTTAATGTACAGGATGAGCTGAATGCATGGACAGTAAAATAAAGTATTTTTATAAAGGTTATGGGTCTTTGTAGTTTTCTTGTGTACGAGGGTTGTTTTTCTAGCCATCAGTTAACCGAGAAGTAAAGAAGAGTGGTGCATTTTTCTTTCATATACACAAAATTGAGAGGCGCACTTCAGCTTCTTTTTCATGTAATTACGGTACACCAACTACCATGACTTGACACAAGCTTTCAGATGCCCTCCTCAAAGATGGTTGCAGCCGAGACTCAGTGATGCCACCATGCCTCAGCAAGACCATCCGTCGCCACGGATGTATATTCTGCATGGTGAAAACTGCATTGAACTTCGGGAAGGAGAACATTAAATCTATCGACGATGGAGGTTAAGGAAGAACGTATTTTGCGGCTGACGATACTCTGGACGCGTGATGGAAGATTAAGGACTCAGGCTGTAAACTTTTATCGAAAACCTTGTGCGCCGTCATGGCGATCGCCTAAATGTGTGCGGTGATTACGTGGAGAAGTAGCTAGAGTATATGTATCTAAATTCTGTCTGTATATATAGTAAAAAAATTTTCATCACTCTTGTTTCTTTACCTCATTCATCCGAGGTTAAAAAAACACACACAAAAAACAGCCGTCTTGCGTAGTTCGAACGTAAGCCCCGTTTCCTTTGAAATAACCCAAGTGCGAACTACAACACTGTTCTTTTTCTCACCCTTCAGCTCAAACAACAAGCGAAGAAAGCTCACGAACTCGATTCCCTGAACTTCGAGACGTTCCACTGGATCATCAGGAAATCGGCGTCTCTGTTCCCGGACATCCAGCACTTCAGCATCCAGCAGTACAAGGACGTGCTCAAATTCTCCAAGCAGATAGCGCTCGTAAGCCACGCTCGCCGCTCAATTCGTGGTTCCATCACTGTCTCCGAGGGCTCTGGTATCATGCTGCCTTCTGAACAAAACAATATTGCACGATAATTGTTCAGCTAAATTTTTACTTCGCTTTAACGTTGAAGCCTAGCGGCGAGGGATTGGTCCGTGTTTGGACGTGAAAGGGTCTAGTTACCTAAAAATTAAATAAAAAAACATTACTAACGACAATGTAATTATGCTCAGGGATCTATCAATGGCTTCGATAGACTCAGGATATCGGCGATCGCTATAGTCGCCAATGCTTGAGAAACGCGCGTCAGCTATTCTAGTAACGCTACAAGCTTCATGATTGGTTCATTGGCGTTCTTATTAGCTAATGTCACTATCCAATTGGCTGCAAATATAAGAGGATCGGGACTCTCCACATCCTGCGTTTATTAAGCTGACAACGACGTGCACGACCAGAAGCGTCGCTGTGGTCGCGGTGGGCCAAACGCTGACTGCGACGTCTTCGTCTGGATTAATTTCTCCTTCATCGACGAGAATCAGCGCAATGTCAGAGTGTCAACTGGGGACAATGTTTGTTTAAGAATGCCGACGACTCCGAACATCCATTGTTATCTTTAAAACACGTTCCATCGAACTTGTAGTTCGCAACGGATGATAAGTAATCAAAGATTACAACTCATGACGTCACGGCGAGGAGAATGTTGGTCGTGACGTCACGAACGGAAACCCTAAGAGGGCGCCGACCAAATGTTACAACGCTAATGGAACGTTTTGCCTTTGGAAATACTCGGTCACGAGGCGAGAGGCTATCGACGATATTGCGTGCGAGTAACTGATAACTGTAGCCGAGACGTCAGTGCATGCGTTATAAATATATATATATTTAAATTATTACTATTTGCTTTCTTTTTTAGCTGGCAACTTACAGACCAAGCGCTCCCGAGTACGCCGAAGTCCGTGTATCCCAATACAGCAAGCCCGCCAAGGTATGCGTCCCTCCACTAGTTCGACAAAATAATAATTCGATGAGTTTACTACTCGCTTTCCACGCTGACCCCGGAAGCGGCGTGGTAATGCTTTTTGACCTTAATGTTTCTCAGCTCTTCCTGTTAAATTTAATCTCGTTACATTTTAAGTTAGCTATCGTGGTCACTAAGGGCATGAACAGACCAAGAAGCTCTCGTACCGTACCAGTCTATATCCGAAGAGGCCCTGACCCGGACTATAGATTTGGAATAACATGTTGGAATCTAAAAAAGCATAAAGTTTGCGGACAACGACCTCGTGTTTCGCCTTATACCATTCATCGTACTGTAGTGTATATATGGAGGGTTTCCTTTAAAGCTTAACAGATTTGTTAAGCTTTATACTGACAAAGCCTATATACTGACAAAGCCTGGCAGATCGCCACGAGAAGCGGCCGCCGAAATGGAAAAGGTGGAGCGGCAAACAACGGATGAGAGGAGAGCCACGTGACTGGCGCCCCGCTGCGGCGAGACGCGAAGACCCGAAAGTGTGTTTCGGGTCCCCGCCGCTGCAAAAGTTGTGCGCTGACGTCCAGGTTCCCCGAGAAATGGCTCTCTGATACTCTGTACTACCAGATCCTCGCGCTCCAAATGTGCGACCGGGCACTCTATGGCTCCGTGGTCGAACTGCCAGGCTTTGTGAGTATAGAGGAGGCTATGGCTGAAGTCACCGCTGGTGCAACGGGCACAAGACTGGAATGAGAAAACAAGGATAAGAGACGAAAAAACCTCGCAGGCCTGTTATCGCACCAATAGCCTTGCTCCTGCCGCGCGAATGGTTCCTTTTGCTCTCCACCGTGCTTCCCACGTGCCCCAAGTCTTTCTAATATTCACCTAATTAGTGGTTTTTATTGACGCTTAGCAATTAAGTTTCTCATTAGAACCACATGTTTACAAACGAAAGAATAAAAACGTAAAATACGTACACGGACGACCACACCGAAAGAGTGTGGCCGTTCGTGGACGCCTTTTATGTTTTAGTTCTTTCGTTTTTTAAGTATTCATTATAACAACGCGCTTGAACTAACTAGTAACCATATGTTTATTATTCATAATTAAAACTTCAATTAACATATTTGAGCTAATTAGCTGATTGATCGTTACGATTAGCTCCCTGTACTATATCCCCCTGGCCGTATAACCTGCGCAAGCCGCATTAGTGAAGCTATCGCGACTTTTATTAAAGAATTATGTTAAGCTTAAAAAGAAACACCCTCCATAACGCCGTCTTGGAATTTACATTTTTTTCTTATAGATATTTTTTTACTTTTTTAGTATAATAATGCTTACCTTTATTGTCTTTTTTTTTTTTACTCGGTATTCTACCACGCGAACCAATATAAACAACTTTGACTTCGAGTCTACATTTAACTAGAGTCATGACACTTTAAAACCTAATTTGCCACTATTCTAAAACAAAATTTTACTTCAGAAGTGTAATTTGCGCAAGGAAGGTCAGCATGATAACAGTCATCTTCAACTCAGTGTACAATTATTTGTTTCTCGGCCAAACCTTGGAGTAGCCAGGCTTTGACTGTTATTTCCGCTTGTTCGGTAGGAAAGAAAATGTGAAGACGTTTAAGAGGGCCCAATGATCGACTACTTTTCGGAGAAGCATATAAGCGGTCACCATAAGTTTTTTTTTACCTGTATTTTTCTTTTTTAGTTTAACCTGTCGTCGTTTCTGGCCATCCTCTTCGACCGATCGCTAACTTTCGGCAAAAGCAGCGTCGTGGTCTTCAATTCAAAGAACTACTTCGAGAGGCTCTTCAACTTTTTGGAAAATGACGTGGACCTGTGAGTAGATGCGCCCGCTTTTACGTAGTCAAACAAGTTCTGCTAAGAAAAACAACAACAACAAAAACTAAAGGCGTCATTTATCAAATATTTTTTAAGTTTTGTTTTTCATACAAGAAGCCGACTCATTTGAGCCAAAGTTCATATGCTTTAAAATAAAGTAAAAATGAGCAAAGTCTGCGTTTAAATTTGAGAGGGCATATCCCTAAAAGTAAGTACAGTATATAAATATATATTGAAAAATTCGCTGTTACCTTATCTCCAAAGTCTTATAACGCATGGAAAGCTGTATTTAAGGAGATATCGTTTAAACTTGTTTAGAAGACATTAAACAGTTGTTACGGGGAGGAAAGAAGAGCCTCACCTCGATTTTTATTAATTTCTTCGCTAAATTTACTAGGGAAACTAAATTGCTGGATAGGTCACGTAGCCTCAATTTATCCGCTAAATTTAGCGGGGAAACTGTCTCGGTGCATACGTCACTCGATGCCCATTTCCCCTCTAGATTTAGTGGAGAAACTAAATTGGTGTATAGGTCAGGTATTGTCTGAGTTGCTGTACAGGTCACGTGACACGAGTTCACGCGACGTCAATTTTCCCGCTAAATTTAGAAGTGAAACGCAGGGACGCACAAATTGTTGGTAACCGGAGCTCCCGTTCAAAAGCGTTTCATGCTTTAAAACAGCACAGGCAGAAACACAGAGTCTATACCTGCGAGGCTTCCACCTTCCAGGTCCACCGTTCTCAACTACCTGAGCTGCCACCTGTGGTCGTTCCTGTCCCCGCTCTTTCCCGAAGGACACACAAGTTCCGCCCACCTCCGCGAGGTGTCGTACCTCACCCCTGGAACCCCGAGACGCTTTCCGCTCTGTCTCCGATTCGCCGAGCGTCTTTGTCCCGCGGGGATAGCGGCCATGCTCACCTCCGCACTGGGACACACCAATTCGACGCTCGAGTTCATTCAACCTGTAAGTGCCTATTTCCAATACTACTACTAATAATGTTTATATTGCCTAATGAATGCTACACAATATTGCTTGGGCTCGCAAAATCACGGGTACGCTTGTTCGCGGAACCGGACAACCAAAGACAAATTATCGCTTTTCTTTGCAATTTTTTACTATTTCAACTACACGCAAAAAAAACGTATATCTCAAAGAGCCATCCTTGCCCAACCCATGGCAGAATATGAATCAATATAATAAAAATAATTTAATTGTAAGATTTTTTTTTATAAAACAGATATATATGTATATATTTTGTATATATCTGAAGTATAGATTATGCCTTTTTCACGATTTACCACTCGTGCGACAGGCGCAGGGCCGGCGATGAAAACGCGAATCATACGAATATCCGCTTTTTCGCATGGACGGCCCTTCGCCTGCTGTACGAGTGATAACTTTGGCGCAAACCGCACTTTCCACGCGCTTGAGGTCGTCTTAAAATCGATTCATTTAGGGTTTTGATCACGCTTCACAAATTTTTAATTGAAACCATATGTTTATTTTCACAAATAAAAAGTTAACTAGGCAATGTTAGCGGACTATATTGCTAATCAGTACATTTGTTTGCAATCCCAGACCTCCTCCGTAACTGGCAGTTAGTTCCCGAAAATAGTTCCTTTTTGTTCACAACCACTCAAGTTTTGAAAATTCTTGAAATTGTTTGCAGAAACACCCGGTGTGTGCACCGCAATCGTTTTCGTGGTGTGCTGCGCGAGTTCATCAGCTCCGCTCCAGCCAGGAACCTAGTCAGCTTGCTAGGTTTATGCACGCTCTAGGCATACTTTTAATATACTAATAGTCAACTCGAAATGCACAGTATGTTGAGTTTACTTTCTGTTTCATAAAAGTCCGATATCAGAATTCAAATAATAATAATAATAATAATAGTATAATAATATATAATAATAATAATAATAATAATAATAATAATAATAATAATAATAATAATAATATAATAATAATAATAATAATAATAATAATAATAATAATAATAATAATAATAATAATAATAATAATTTATTTGTGAATGAAGAGCATAATCGAGGCACGGTGCAGGTTCGCCAAAGCCATCATGGGCTTGTGCGGCAAAACCAACTATGTAATTGCAAAAAAAAAAGAATCAGTTCTAGATAAAAATGCAGACTTATCACTAGGTTTTTACAGCAGTTCCAACTGCATACTAACGCTCCCCCCCTCCCCCCCCAAAAAAAAAACACCTTTAAGTCAGAAACTTATTTAAAAAAAAAACACACACACACACACACACACACATATGGCACTGGAGTCACTTTTCGCCATTGTTTGCCATTGAAAGTAGTAGAAAGTCTTGTCTAGTTCTTGTGACACTGAAGATCTTGATGACTTCCTTTGTTCTCATATAATATTAATAAATAATAACTAAAAAAAAATAAACACACTTCTTAAAAAAATGTTGGGAAGAAAAACTGATTATGAAATATTCACAAGGGTTCGTCGGTTATATCAATATGTCGAAGCGCTCTTCTGAGCTTTTTTCTTGAGGTAAAGTCACATAAGCTGGGAGGTAGGGAATTAAAAATTTGAGGTACATAGACCGACCGCATGTTCTTACCATAGCGTGTATAGTAAGCGGGAACTAGAAACTTTGATATTTTTCGTAATTGTCTCGTATTCGGACGAAGAGTTTTAAAATCATCCTTCCAGTAGTGTTCAAGCACGACTGATTCAAAAAACAAAGATTGCAGATTTGGCATGGACAAAGCCTTAAAAAGATCGTGATCGTGATTAAAAAGATCGTGATAATAATAATAATAATAATAATAATAATAATAATAATAATAATAAATTTATTGACCCATTCAGACGAGAGAAGTAGGATGTGAATACGGGTACATCAAAGCCAATAAAGGCTTGTCTGATGACACCCTAAAAAAAACGGGACATATGTGTCTGCCTAGGTATCAGATCAAAGTAAAATTCACACAACAAAAATAATATTTAAACTAGCACACAACTATCATCTCACAAACAGTCTATATATACACACATCTTGAAAAGGCAGTTAACTAGTGTCCAAATTTAAGCACTTGAGTTCTTGTTTCAGCGTCTTCAATGATGTAACTTGGTAAATAGAGTCCGGGAGGGCGTTGAACAGAAACGGGACTATCGTAATTCTCGCAACATTTGCCATATCAGACGAGAACAAAGCTTCACTTCAAAACGAGAGCTGCGACGCAATGTGCGGGATGGAATAACTGAATGTTTTAAAATCGCTGTTCCAAAAGTACCGACGCACTACAGTCTGAATAAACAGAGAATGAAAATTCGGTAGTTTAAGGGCTTTTAAATATGTCAGCACTGTTCGACAGATGTGTATTATATGCAACGCTTGTTATCATACCTTTAAGTAAAATATTAATTTTCCCTTGCCACCGTCCTGAACAGTTACCGAACACCGTTACACCATACCGGGTATACTGTAAGCAAGCGCGTGCACAATAAGAATCGACTGACCGACGAGAAAACTCGACTGAAGGAGCATGAGGCAATAGATCGTAGTTTACCGCAAAGGAAGACTATGTGAGTTCCATGACATATCATAATCAAGACATAGGCCTAGATGGCTTTACATGGTCAACGGATTCGATGGATACTGCAAATTACAAGGATTGCAGCTTGATGCATGAAGAAAGAATTGCGCATGACACCTGATGTTTTGAGGGTTATGAAACAGACAAGTTTTGTTTTAGAAGCGTTAATGTCTAGAGGTTGTTCTAACCATGATCCATTAGATGCGTGGAGTTGGCCTTGTTGAGTATGTTGAGCGAGACTCGAGAAATCAATATGACTGCGCGACATATGACAACAATAATAATAATAATAATAATAATAATAATAATAATAATAATAATAATAATAATAATAATAATAATAATAATAATAAATTATTACGACTTGGGTCTCGTTCGAGAGCAGGGAAGGCAGGTTCGTCCCTAAGCCAACAAGGGCCTGTAGGACTGAACCCAGTGATTACAGTGATTCACAGGAAAGCTCCAGACAGTAATAGAAAAAAAAAGAAAAAAAAACACAAGAAGGTAATATGAAGGGCAACCAGATCGAGGTCACACACTCATCAAGGAGTCAAATTTCAAAGGATCAAGTTCTTGTCCAGCAGGTCAACAGAATAGTATTAGAAAATGAGCACGGAACGTGTAGCTATTGCACAGAAGCTAAAGCAGTTACTCGTATAGCTAGACGTTAGAGTGCGCACTCACGTACAAATAAATTAGAAAAATAATTGATAGACGGAGAAGATGGTTTCACGCGCGAAGTAATAAAATATCACATAAACAATATAGCTAACGCATCACACAGTTTCTTCGTTGATAAATATATTGCGCAGTTCTTTTTAAGTTTTCGGAAGTGGGCGTTCAGAGCGTTAGCAACAATCGTTGAAAAATGTAGGACATAAAAGAACGCACGTATGTCCCATACCGTGCAGAACATAGGCGCCAACGGCGTGGAGGAACACTCCGCAATTGCCGTGTGACGGAGGTGGAGTAGATTCCAAGTCGTCCTTCCAGCTGCAATTGGGCCCTGCTCGTCTCTAGAACACAAGATCGAAAGTTCGGCATCGATGAAGTTTGAATATAATTTAAAATTAGAAAAACTCATGCCATGGCATAACACGTTTTCTCAAAATTCCTTTTAAAATGCCGTTCACTTTTTTGTGCCATATGTCCCGAGCATTGGCCAAATACAGATTATATGGCCTATAGCCTGCAACATGTGTATGAAGCTAATAGATATGAGCTATGCGCTTGCGCAAACTGAAGGCAACGAATGTTTTTGATGCGAGTAGAGCATGGAGACACTCTAAGTTTAGCACATGATTTTAGTGAGATGCGAATTCCGCGACAGACTCGAAGGTCAAAGAAGAATGCCGAGGTATTTTACTGTGCTGAATATGAACTGTATCGCCACTGGCACAGAAACAGTTGACGTGCCATGAAAAGTGGAAGACCTTAGCGGAACAACTTTTAAAGGATTGTGGAAGCCATTACGAGTTCATTTTATGAGACATTGACATGCACCCAGATTTTGATTAAACCAATCCATGAAGCTCAGCTTAGCAAGAACAAGTTGAAGCATCTCCATGGCTTTGGGTGCATGAAAGATGGCGAGTCAACAGAGGGTATCGTCCAGCGTATTGGTATATCATACAGTTGGCAACAGCACTAGCCATATCATTGACATAGATGCTGAATAAAGGCAACGCGAAAGGAGCCTTGTGGAACGCCGGCTACCAATGAGAGGTTTGCTGCATATGCACCATTTAAAGCCACCAGTTGCGAACGTTCGTGTAAGAAATCTTTTTGGCAGGATAAGAACGGACCTGAAAGCCCAAAGCTGAAAGCACGTATCAAATGGAGATGGTTAACCTGTATCAAGCGCCTTAGAAACGTCTAAAAAGCGAGGCACAGGTAAACAAGTTGTTGACCTCGAGCTGAAATCTTAGCTCGTCAGATGGTGATTCCAGAAGGGTTAACGAGCCTACGGCCAACAATAAAACCGTATTGATTTGGAGGCATGAAAACGTAGCTTTCGAGGAATGAAGACATTGCAATTATATACTAAATTTCTCTAGCATCTGGACAGCGCATGGCAAAATAGATATTGGGCGATAGTTCTCGACTCTATTTCTCTGGCCTCCCTTGAACAGGAGTTTGACACCGGCGATTTTTAGACCCTTATAGGTATGAAACCGTTCACAATGCACCGACTGAATGAGAGAAGAAGGGTGCTTTGGAAGAAGGCCATAAGTTTCTTCGTATGTCACTTAGTCGTATTCCATCAATTCCTGGAGACTTGTTGGGAATGGAGGCTGAGTATTATGGATTCCAGATCGCCTCCAGTCATCTGAGGAAGAAGAAGCATGCAGCCAAGTGCAGCAAGCAGAGAACAAAAACTACTGTTCTGTCCCTGACTTTCCCTGAAAAAAGATGCAGAAGAGGGTATTAAAGATATTGGCAGATACAAGTGAATCAGGTCCAAAAGCACCACCCAAAAGATTATCGTGCACATGCGGAGAGATGCCTCGCAATTCATTTAGCAGTGACCAAGTTGCCAGCTGAGTTAACGATGACACAGAAAATTGTTTTTTGAAAATAAGTTCGTTTAGCGGAATCGAATAGGTGCATTGACTCTAAGCTGCGTGATGTGACCTAAATTCAGCTTAGGCATCGGTTCCGCGGATGAGCGACGGCGAACGTCTCCAAGCAATCTCCTTAAGTTTGACGGCGGATAATATATCATGATTCAACCATCGTAGATTTGTCTTTCTCTTTTTTTAAGTATGATAACTTTTTTCGAGGCGTCTGAAAACCGGGCGAAGGTATCAACAAAGGAGGAATAAATTTCGGTTGGGTTAACAAATAATAATAATAATAATAATAATAATAACAATAATAATAATAATAATAATAATAATAATAAATAATAATAAATAATAATAAATAATAATAATAATAATAATAATAATAATAATAATAATAATAATAATAATAATAATAATAATAATA
>JAZHYW010013791.1:0-15037 GCA_037355805.1 Ixodes ricinus | reverse complement strand
CCAGGAGTACAGGAGCCTAATTCTGTCCTTATTGCAGAAGCCGCCATCCTACTGTTTATTTTGCAATGTTTCTTGTCAGCGACTTTTGGCCTCCTGGACATCGCCGACATAGTCCAGGGGGCGGACCCAGAGATCCGTTTCTGGGCGGGGGGGGGGGGGGGTGCGGAAAATTTCGTAAAGATATTATTCTCCCATTCTCTTCTTGTGCAATGAGGGTCCACCTATGTCAAACTGACTCCGAGAATGGGGGAGGAGTGGGCGCCGCCGCCGCCGCCGCCCCCCCCCCTTCCCTTGGGATCCGTCCTGACATAGTCTGAAATTTTAGAGGATGTCGGTGATCAAGCCGTTAGCGCATCAGCCGGCCAACGACGGTGCTCGGAGCACCTGGAAACTTCGTTTTCACCTTAATTCGAAGCGCAGCCCACGCTGCACGAGGCCAGTGGGATTGCAACTGAGCAACGTCGGGGCGCCGACATCGAGGCGATCTGAACACCTTCCTCTATCGTGTTCTTTCATCGATCAAACCAATCAAATGCAGCGAATGTCCCGTGACTTGCCCTTTTACCATGTGTGTTCGTGCTGTATATGTTCGAGCCTTCGACACTGCTCTGACCTTAGATGAAACACCGTATCCGCTGAGTAGAGACGCTGCGAAATACATATTTCTACCGTTTTTTTTCCTATCTTTCTACTTCTTTGAATAATACAGTCAACCAATAAAAAATAAATCGGATTTTTTTGCCCGTTTCGGCGCAGGTGCCCAACAATTCTAGCCAAAATGGCACTTTGGCTTGCGGTGATGTAGCAGACTTGCACTCAAGGCGCAGTTTGGCGCAAATGGCGCAGCACTTCCATCACTGCTGCGATCAAAACTTAAAACAAAACTTGACATGCTGGGAGATACTAACTTGTTTCCATGTAAAAAGGCCCTTGCCCCACAAAGGTGCTGATCCAAACACTAAACAGCCCAAGGGTTAGTTTATCTCATGCCCTTCTTGGATCTTCCAACCTTCAGGCTGATAATGATAAAGTGGTTGTATAGCTTATCAGTCCCCCTTGCCTACACATATGAAATAGGCAGGGTTCGAGTGTTCCCAGATGAAACCGATAATGTCCGTAAAACACTTGCTGCTAAATTTTACCGCAATTCTGATTTATCTGAAAAACAATGAAATTTGAGCTAAGAATGACAAAAAGGAAGCTGGGGCACCTCCATTGGTCTGGGTAGAAGGCCTGGCCCCACTGAGAAGTCAACCGAGGCTCATTTTTTAACCTTGGAAGATTGAGAATGAAGGCTTGTTTTCTATGTCTGTTCAGAACAGCGGGTCACTGTTGCTGTGTTTCTCGGACACGAAAGGAGCTAATCTAAGCCTGTGGATTGTACAAGTGACTGTTCAGGTGTTGAGCTTCCAACAAGGAGAAGGAGGGAGAGTTCATATAACGGTGGGAGCTGCCACTGTCATCACTGCCCACTCAGGCTCATAGCTTTACTGTTTCCAGTGCAAATGCTGAAGAGGAGCTTTTGAATTATCAAAACCTTGTGAAGTATGCTTATCACAAGCTCTTTTCTACTTCAGGCACTGTTAAGACCTTTGATATGTATCAAGTGTGATACACTAGGGCTGATCATTTCTTTTTAATCAAAATTCTGGAGAGATTGAGAATATAATAAAATTAGCTCATAAATTTCAACTTGCAAAAAATTAAGAACAAAAGTGAAGCAAAATCTGATCAATACGGAATTTATGATAAGAAAATATAAACTCTTAAATACACCCTCCAAATTCCACCACAAAAAAAAACCACTTCGATGCATGCTCTGAAGTGCGTGCCCACAGCGGTAGCGGGCCTTGGAAAACAATGCACTGAAACTCCCTATTGTACCATGTGTCAATAAAACAAAACACTACAAATAGTGACGGCATATGTGAAAGCCCATCTGGCCATTGGACTCCACCGTGCAAAATATTTCATTAATTACAAGCAATCATGCGATAACCCCGTTATCATTGGTAGTTGCAGAAACCATTGTCCGTGTTTTATCAATTATCGAAAAAGAAAAATGGGCACTGTTCATCTTAACAATGAGTAAGCTGCAGATTGCAGCATTAAAGGGCAACTCCGGTCCATACTTTCGATTTTGGGATTATGACTGTTTTTAGTGCAGTCAGCGTCCCTGAATTGCAAGGTGTAATTTTTTTGTTCGTTATTGTGCGTAGTTTTAAAGATATCAACGCCTCAAAGTTTTGTTTGGGGCGCGGCCAACAAAACCGAAACTAGCCGCTCGAGGCCCCGGCAACACTGGAAATCAGCCGCTATGTGAACATGACGTCAGGATCGTTCTCGTTCAACGAGTATGCAGGCCGAGCGGCAGCTACCTCTGTTGCGCTAGCCGTCTAAAGATAGGAGGTAAGCTGATTTTGTTTTAATTCTGTATACGTGGTAGTTACCCAGGTGAAAATGTGGAACTGATTCCAGCTGGAAATGAAACTGGAACCAGTTGAACCCAGCTGGAAATTAATAGTTCCAGCTGGAATGATACTGGATCCATCTAGACTGTGACCAGTTCCAGCTGGAATGGCACTGGATCCATCTAGACTGTGACCAGTTCCAGCTGGAATGGCACTGGATCCATCTAGACTGGGACAACTTCCAGCTGGAATGGCACTGGATCCATCTAGACTGGGACCAGCTCCAGCTGGAACAGCACTGGATCCATCTGGACTGGGACCAGTTCCAGCTGGAATAGCACTGGATCCAGCTGGGCTGCATAGATCCCAGCTGGACTGGGAGCAGTCCATCTCTGGATCCAGTTGGATCTCCAATTGGGGGTGGCAAGCCCAGCTGGACTAGGTGTTTCATGTCCACTGGACAGAAACATTGTCCCACATTTGCATTGGGGACTAAAGTCAGGCACTCCAGTCCTCTCACTTAAAAGACAAAAGCTTTTGATATCCTGAAAACTAATGCTCACACTAGTGGTCTCAATGTTTAAACAGATATTGCCAGAGGCATCATTCTGCTGGGCAAATGCAACCAGAATGCGCTCTCAGACATAAAACAAATGCGTGTAGGGAGCAGGTGATAATATGGAAAAGAATAATGCAGAAGGAAAACCTAAACAACTTGTCAGAGGGTAGCAGGAGGAGGGGGCTACAAAGAAAATTAATACGAGAAATGTGTGCTCTCCTCCATTTAATTTTATTTGGAATGTACTATCTCGCAGCAAGTGGCCATGCATTGGAGAAATGCTTGCAGTTCGCTTACTTGTGCAAGTAGCTTTCACATGTCATGAGGGTTACTAACAAATGAATGACCCATGAAGTCATCCTCTGCAAATCAAAACAATTCAGGCAGAAAACAGACACGAGATAAACATATATGCAGGTAAAATTATTTATTGAATTCAGAGAAATACCAGAAATGTAAACCGAAGCAGCCGAAACAAGTTTCCCTCAAAAAGCTTTTAAGCTTATTTTTATACATTGCAATGAGTTGACAAAAGGTAGCATGAATTTGTGCAACAGGTGGTTGTTGCACAAAGCACTGACAGACAGCACCTACTGCTTGAGACGACAATCCACATCCATGCTACGGCAAGCAAAACAATTGTTATGACGGCCTCACGTAAGGTTTAAGACCACTCATACCTGTTAACTAGATCGCAGAAATACGCTCTTTGTTCAAGCTCCATGAATATGCATGGCATCATAGTCATGTCGACTTTGTACAGTTTATACTGGGGTCGCTTGGTTGCAGCCTTGATGTGCAGGGTACCTTGGAGGCTGCTCACATAATAAACATGCGAAGAAATATACAGCTCAGATGTTAGTTCTCCAACAGCAACCTCAATGATGTGCTCTATCTTAGCGTATGTGCCATCTGCTAGTCTGATACCTCTGCAGTCTGTTTTTGTCTGCCTCTCATAGCTGCCACTGTGGAAGGAAACACTATGAATTGACATTCTGTCATACTCTGCAACTGTGGCAGGTCCAGTGTGTGCAACAGAATCAAGAACAAACTTCTTCAGAGATTCACCCACAGATTTTGGCTTTCCCAATGGCAGTGGCAAATTCCTCAGTGATGGCGTGCTGTTTTTTCTAGAAATACAGCTGAGAGTGGTGTCACCTGCCAGAGTCTTATATGCAGTAATGCTGTCCTTCAGCATCAACCGTGACATGATCTGAATGGGGACACCATTTGCAGAAGTTGCTAGCTTGAGAAGCCTCCCCATGTTGGTCTCGAAAGAGAAACAGGAATGAGCCCAGAGTGGACCAAACAATACAACACACTTCGGCAAGTGAAGGAGCTGATGTATGTTGTAAGTCATCTGCTGTTGTGTGTAAAGGAACTGCATCTTTACAACAAATTCTACTAAGCACCCAGTGCTTCTATCCACGTCTTCCTGCGTCACTTTGTCTTTTAGCAAGCTGAAGATGCCTGTCACGAGTAAGCACAAGTGCTCCAAGAAACGCTCGGGCAGGATTCCTTGCAAGCAAGGCACACTGAAATACAACAGCCAATGTTGCCACTCTGCAGCTTTCCAATATTTTCTAAGTGTTAATGATCTTGGAAGTCTGGTGAAGATTTGTGGCGGTCTAATGCTGCAGAGTCGGCCGTCAACAAGAGCTATGGTTCCTGGCTCGCCAATGTAGTATGACTCTCCAGGAGTTGCGAGCCATAGCTCGGTCAGCTGCTTTGCAACCCCAAGCAGTACACAGTGCATAAAATCGGGACTAAACGACCATACGATGTCAAATCCTTTGACGTTGACTAAGGGAGACAACCCTCTCGCTCCCTGTATGCGAGTTCCTTGCTCAGAGGCAGCTGCCATGTCCTTGATCATGCCCTCGTGTGTTCTTTCCTGTGATGGCCCTCCATCCACTGGGTACTTTACAGTCCCTATAACAAACAAGAAATTTTTATAAATTGTGATGTCACTTATTGTCATATTAAAAAGAAACTAAAACACCTCTTGAAAAAAAGGAAAAAAAGAGTGAGAAGTGAATTTTGGCGTATTTTTATTCAGTGAATCTGAATGTTCCATTCGTTTTCCTGGAAGACGTAACTAAACATGAGAAAACACGAAAAACCTCCGACCAGTCGTGACGTCATACTAAGATGTGTCGCTCGTGTGGGCAGGGCGTGCAACTGCAAGATTGCCAGGTATATTCCCCCACACTGATACCAGTCGTGGCGTCTCTGACCTTAATTGGGGGGGTTGTGTGGATATTTAGACAGCGTGTAGTTGGTCAGCCATTTCAAAGTTGAGACAAGTCACTCGAAGTAGATGAGAAATTTAGCCAGTGCAGTACAACCGCTAGCCTGGGGTCTTTTTTTTCAAATACAGAACCGCTTCAGTTTTCCTTTCAGCATGAGATGCTATTAGGTCCAAAACTGTGCGTCTGTATGGATAATATTTTTAACTTCTTGGTTCCACTCATCTTGCCTCTCTCTACGTAGTACTTCTGTGCACCCGAAGGGCAATTCATAGTTGTCTACATTTCGCACAGGCATCTCTCAAAAGTGTTTATCTTCAAGATAGCGTAGTGTGCAGATTTGTAATACTTTATTAGGGAAGTTCATAACCAAGTGAAAGGTTGTATTAAACTCCAATTAATCATGCTGGGTTGCCTGTGTAATAATAAATGTCAACAACTAAACTGCAAAGACCTCTAGACACTGAAGTAAGACAGCATTTCCTATCCTCAAAAAGTGAATTATGGTGGCAATACAGGCAAGTCGTTCATGACTTAAGAAATTAGGAACAGCGCACAAAAAGATGAGGACAACGAGATTAGAGCACAGGACGAGCGCTGGCTATCAACTGAAGCTTCATTAAAAACAGCTCAAACAAGAAAAACGCCACAAAGCCAATCAACGCCGTAACGTAACACAGTAATAGTTAGGTGCGTGTTGGCATTGTGGTGTTTTTCATGTTTGAGCCGTTTTTAATAAAACCTCAGGTGATAGTCAGCACTGGTCCTGTGCTCTACTCTCATTGTCCTCGTCTTTTGCGCACTGTTCTTAATTTCTTATCTCAATAAGTGGTCTTAGTACATGTGAACAGCACCCGCTAGGTACTAGGAGTGTTCACTCTGACCAAAATATGGTCCAGACACTTGCCTCCAACGCAGACTCCAGGGTGGTAACACCAGTTGCATCCAAAGTATCCGTTGTACTGGGTGGACTCCTGCATAGCAGCCCTCGCAGGAGCATCAGCACAACAGCAAATGCAGAACACCTGTATGTGTTGATAAGTATGTTACCATTATAACACTGTGCAAGTCATTGTTTCAGTAAGATTTGTATGCAATTGGCAGGGCAGTAATATAGCTCCTTACCTTTGAATGAACTACTTCATCCTCAGTCTTCCAGTTAATTCCGCCATTGTTCAGAGTTTCCAGTCCGTCGGCAAAAGCTTGGAGCAGCATGGTCATGTTGGGCTTGGTTGCCCCATACCAAAGTACTGGCATCAGCACATTGTTAAAACGGAGCAGTGGTGGCAGCTCGTTGATACTCAGTTGAACGGGCCAAATGGAATATTTGGAGGATTTAAACATGGGACTGCCATCCGAGTTGACCGTCACTGTGAAGTCCATGTCTGCCATACCCAAATCTTGTCTTTTCTTGCGATACAGTGCACCATCAGTTATGTCATTCATGGACACGTTCGAAGGTTCTGATGCGATTTTGTTCAGGTTTGTATGTAAAGCTGAACTGACTGTCTTGCTGGCAAGAAGTGATGCTAGCTGCTTCTCTACTGGCATGCTTACGAAAAAACAGCCATCTCTGACGAGTTGTGGTCCTCTGTAATGCTGCTCGCAGATGGAGCACTTGACGTTTACATTCTTCCTCTTGGAAAGTTCTCCAGAGCATTTCGCAACGATCGTCATGCAGTGAGGGCAGTAGAAGTGAAATGTAATTTCTGACATACTTATTCCACAAAACTTCTGAAACAAATACTTGCTTTCGGGAAAAGCCTTAGCTTGCACAAGTTTGTTGACTAGCTTAAGCAACTGCTCTGTATCCGAGTATGACAGGCCTATTGTTAACGAGTAGTCCATGACCATCATGAAGGCATCCCCCAGGGTTAGGGGGCCAGAAGGAATGAAGGGAACACTGAACCGTTCTTGGTTTTTTCGAAACCATTCTCCTAGATCCTCAAAAACATGGTCTTCATTTGGATCATCTTCTGCGTCCACAGGATGATTCGCAGAGACTTCGTCCAGAGTAGCCGAATCGTTTAAGTTCTCCTGCGGCTCAGGTGTCAAAGGTGCCGTCGATGGTATGTCGCGCGCCGGAGGAACACATTCATCCAGTGATGCTCGATTTTCCGTGGAAACTTCAGTCGTGTTGTGAGAATCTCGTAGCAAACGAGACAGTGTGGCTCTTGGAATTTTGCCGCCATTAGGCTCCAAATAAACCTTGCGTTTCACTGCCTGTTTAGGAGCACTCGTTTCGGAAAACTGCCCTGCATCAGCGGCGTTGGCGGACATCATTTCATAAAACTGCCCCGTATTAGCGGAGTTGACTCACGCAAACGTTTTCGCACTTCACACCCACCGCCATTACATTTCCGTCATGCGCGTGCTTGTCATGCGGCCATCTTGTTTACAATGTTGTCAGGCCACTTGTCTCAATCGACTTAACACACTTTGCTTTCACAGAATTAATAAAAAAGATATTCACATAAGCCTAGAAAAACAAAAAAAAATATAGTACATCGATTTTTTTTATAGCATAGCGTTTGGAATCGCGAAATATTGTGGCACCGAAATACATTATGAAGTCGTGCTTTTGCTTTTACAAAAGCAAAACCGAAACAAGAGAACATCAAGTTCAATCCAAATCCAATCCGCACAGCTCTTACCTTTGTTACTTCGCACGCACGTAAGCTGCCGCTTTTGGGACTGATTCATTGTGCAATTAAAACAAAAGTTGATTTCTACAGTAGTTTTTAATCTTGTGAGAGCAGTTCCAAGACCAGAATGTACGCACTTGCCCGGTTCGTGAATGACAACGACAACCGCTTTCACACTGTCCCCTGTTCTGACATTCAGAATTTTAAGCCTAAAAACGAAAGGGACTTCAACAGCAAAAAAATTTACACGTGTTTCTGGCTGGACGAGGCAGAACCAAGCAACACAGGAAGCTACCCAATCCAAATTCTCCTGCTGGCACGTATGTATATTTTTATTCTGCTTGAGTGTCTCAGTATTATGTACAGAGCGGTGTCACGTTTCAGAGCCCGACGCCGTCGGCATCGCGGTCTTTGCATCTGTTGTATGACGTACTTACATGCTACATTCTAAAGTTATTTTACATCATCTCTGCGCGCAGGCGTTAATGTGCCTAAACATGCGTGGGCGAACCATGTGCGTGAATGGGCCTGAATGTGCGTGCGCGAACGTGCATGTGCTAACAACGGCGTTCGAAGCGAGCGCGTGCGTCGCTCGGCGCGTCGCCGAGCCGTCGAGCGAGCTCGTGCGTGGCCGAGTGGTTAGACTGTTTCGCCTTCTTGCGGAGGCCCCGGTTTCGATTCCTATACTTCGTCTCACCTTAGTATGAACTATTGTTAGCCGCGCGTGCTAAAAGCGCGAGCTATACTTCGTTTCAGCTTGGGTCCAGACGCAGCCGATGCTACGAGCGCGAGCGTGTGGCCCTGAACAGTGCTTGCATTGCACGAGCGCACGTGCTCGGCAGGGACGCTGAAAGCCCGGAGGCTCGCGCTTGCAGCATCGCCTGCGTCTGGACCCAAGCTGAAACGAAGTATAGTCGCTTTGAATGAAGCCGTGGCGGCTGCACGAGCGCTCGTGCAGCAAGTGCTTTAGTCAAGGCAGTCAAGGCTGGCCGCTCGCGCTAGCACAGCCTTCGCAATTAGTCCATGCTAGGGTGAGACGAAGTATGGAAACGGCGCGTCTTTTATTTATTTATTTTTTTGGTCGAAGGTGCGGTGCCACGCGCGTCGCCGAGCAAACGCGTGCGCGGCCGAGTGACTACCGTGCTTGGCTTTCGTGCTCCGCACGAAAAGCCGCACGGTTCAATTACTGAAAACAGTGCGTCTTATTTTTTTTCAATTTAGCTTTTTTGCATTTTTGAGAACCTTGTATGATTGATGTACGAATGTTTTACGTACCGAACGTTTTACGCCGAATGTTCCTGAAACCCACACGGGTACCGTGTATGTAAGTAACTCCGCATGGCGAGCAGTAGTGTCTCGCCCCAGCGCTCGATCCTGCTGTTTCGCCGACATCGACGCCTGCGACTCTAACCTACTTCTATTTTGTTTTAAGCACAGGTTCCCCCATTAAACGTTTAGTTTCCCCAGTTATTCGCTGCCTCATCATTTGTCATTTGTGACAATATCTTGTGTAAACAGGGGATTCGCGATGTTTCGTTGAGCCTTTGAAGTGACAGCATAAGTCGGCTTGTTAACGTATAGTGCTCCAACTTGCCATAGAGGTGCTCCAAGGTGCTGGATTCATAGTTTGAGCGTATGAAAACTAAAAACCCCGGACTCAAAAAAAAAAAAAAAATGAAAACTGTTTTTATCTGATAGGATAATTTTCACTCAGCTTCTCGAAATCATTAAAAAAATATGTTCTGCAGCTATTCTGGCATTTATTACGACTGAAAAGTCGGTAGAATGGAAAGGAAATGCAATTATTTTACCCTAGTCTTTACTTCATTTGGCCAAAATAGGCCCCATAGGAACACAAAATATTATTCAAGTTTACATAATATTTAAGTATAGGGAAAACAGATTTTTTGTGATTTACTCAGGTAAGCTAATCCTTCCGCAATTGTACTGAAAGCATCCACCGCCGTATTACACCTGTGTGCTAGATCCTGTTAGAATCTATTGAGAAACTGCTTAGTGCAGTTCATTGGCCGACGAAACATGGTGAACTCCCTGTAGAAGCACTTGTCTAGAAATAACTGTAATAGTAATGTTTATTTCGTGTGTCTGTTTCATCGGCTTGTGGTTGCCATATTTACCCTTTCATCCCATCTAGATGGAAGTAATTTAATAAAACAAAGCATAATAAATTGGTGTTGGGACTCGGGAGTGTTTCAGTTTTTCACTACACATATGTAGCACTTAACTTCTAGGAATGTTCGTGGAATTTGTGCAGATATAATAGTTCAACTAAAACAAGTGCGCAAGAATTAAAAAAAAATTTTAATGCCAAGATGCGATTTAAAAGTCAGTGATTGCATCTAGTTGCGTTTTTTCTCGAATCTGGTTATTAATAGGGTTGAATATGTATTGGTCAACATTTTTAAACAAAAACTTCGAAGTTGGTATACATAGGGAGGGAAAATTCTCTTACAATGACGAAGCCTTTGTAAACACGACCCGTAATTTCCAGTTTTAAGAAAAATAGCAAATTTACAAGGGGTTGCTGGTCACTGTGGCTTATAAGCTCTTTTGTTTTGGAACACAATTGTGGTTTGTGGCACAATTATCGCCTGGAGAATGTCAGAAAATCATCTTTTGGAAATGTCACACAGCTGATGAAACATTTCTTATATTCTACATACTCTCTCTGTGAGCTCTTTGTTGGCTGACTTAAAACCGTTAATTAGTAGTAAGAGTCATATATTAATGTTTTCTTTCGCATACTTGCCCTTGTCGCAGGGACTGAAGCCGAGCTGAATCGCCAAAGAGACACTACAAGAGTCAAGATTCCTCGCCTGAATGACTCTGACAAAAGTGAGGAGGAAGACGATTTGGGAGTACAGAGGACGAAGGACAAACATGTGAGCCTTCCACTTTTGAAGCAATGTAGAAAACTGCATTTTAGCCTGAAGCTATTAATGTAAAGTAACTTTTTGTTCACCAATAAATGCAGAACATTTTTTTTTTGCACCGCCGAAACCAGCACTCTTTTAGCAGGACCATGCTATTGTAGAATACCGAGCATTTGCCCATTCCACATTAAGCGCCCATTCCCAAATTTGTAAGATCTGAGAAAATATGCACAGTACATTGATATGTAAAATTGATGACCGGACAAGCTCCCATCCCCCATTTTTTCGCGATTATCTCTAAATTTTCAGTGGGCGCTTGCCAGGTATTTTACGGTAGTTTTGGCTGTGCATTATTAGCATGGAAACGCAGGCTATGAATGTGCTTTTGACGCACTATTGAACTTTGTGTGGAGGACAGGACGTACGGTGACAAACAAGGGACAAGTCCCGCGCTCCTGATTCTATGAGTGCCATGTTGCCAAGTATAGAAATTTACTCTTTAAAATGGTGAATCTCGCATCCTTTTTTTATGGTCTATTAACATTCTACCTACTTTTTATATCAAGGAATTGAAGAAAAAGAAGTCTCACCAAGCAGTGGCAAAAAAACAACAGTTTGACGACATCCTTCTGCAACATCTCAAGCACTCCAGGAAGGAGAACACTGCTGCAGGAACTTCCAACGTGTCGGGCAAGCATGGAGTAAGTATATTAGTTATTTTTTGTGGCAAAAGTATTACACTAATCTGAGTGAAAGCTAAGCAATGAATGTTGGTAATGCATTAAATTAAACAGGAAAAGTGCTTATTTATCCACCTTTCCAACAAAATCTTTGCCGACAACTGGTCTAAACATAGCATATGCACTTTATGAAATGGCAGGCCAAGAAGATTTCCATCGAGACGTCGGACTCTGACGAGGAAGTCAACCCTGCAAGCCAGGCCAAAATCCAGGTGAAGATGGCTAGCAGGGATGCCAAACACTGGCAAAAAAATATGAACTATCGCAGCAAGAAGTGCGTCTACTGCGCGAGAGGATTGCATATCTTGAGGCAACTGTTGACTCAAGATTATTTTCTCGTAAGTACCTGTCCTGCATGAGTATACATACACCTCTTCATTGTGACATATGTGCTTGGCCCATATGTGTGAAATATATGGAATCTATGTTCAGCATTTTACCCATTGGATAATCAGCGATACACATAAGCATATCTGAACGTGAAAAGGTAGCTACCTGATGAGTTACTTCTCTAGTTGCTTTTGCATCCAAGACAGGAATGTATAAATTTGTGTTTTAGGCAAAAAAAATAGATAATTTGTTAAGGTCATCTCGATGGATTCACAGTATATTTCTTTCTATAAAAGCGTCTAAGGGCGCGCGTTTATTGCCGTGTTGGTGAGTCTCGTAAGCACATTTTCTGGCTCGCTACAGTTGCAAGCATGTGCTTGCCGGACTGATCACCGTAAATAGTGGAATTGTCTACAGTGCTACTGCCATTCTGCTTTGTTTGGTTTGGTAGCTGATATATGAAAAAGTTATATTCTTAAGCAGTGTTCAAATTATAAATATGCATTTATAAGATAGAAATGTAGTGATGCAACTTTTTTTTTCTCTTCTAGTTCAACCTGTGCTGGAGGAAATAATTCGTCAACACCGAGGTATTGTATAAGAAATGTTTTTTGTGGTGCAACGGGCTGATGTCGAGCAGAATGCTAAACTTACTATTTATGAGTTTAAATATGTACTGATACTTCTTTCTTTTTTACTTCACCCTGAGATAGAGAAATTAATCAAGTTGCATAAAAAACGTCTCATAGTGCAATGGTTGACATCACTATATGTGGATACTAGGTGGCAGCGACATCCAGGTTGCCAGCTTCGGTAGAGCTGATGCGGCAGGGCAAGCCAGGCAGCTGCCCGGGATGTCACAAGCGCAGACGAGCTCCAGCAAGGCTGATGCAGCAGGGCAAGCCAGGCAACACCCAAGGCAGTTGCTTGAGGTGTCACCAGAGCACACAAGCGCCGGTTAGCTAATCATCTATCTTGCTCAACAAAAATATTGTTTAATTCATTTGCTCTCGACTTTCCTGTTCTCCAGAGGAGCAAATCAAGAATTTTTGTATTAATCTTTTTCTCTATGTATCCAAGCCAAACAAGTGCCAGCTGTGGCAGCCATGGACTTTGAAGGTAACTGATCAAATTTTCCAACAGCCGCAAAACAGCACAAATACTTAATTGATAAAGCCTTCTTTAAGATAATTACATAATTTTCAAATCGACAGACGAACTGCAACATGCTGAACAAGCTGACTTGCCAGTGCCGGATGATCAACCAGCACAGCCAGGAGACTTTACAGAATCCATGGATGGACGTGTAAGTCAACTCATTGTCCAACTTCAGCATTTGTATTAATGCGAAAGCATTAACTGTCCCATGGAGCGAACCGACATCATCAGCTTTGAAGCCGCACGAAAAGCAGTTAAATTCCCCTCTCCCAAGTGAAGCCACAATTTGAAGTCCTCCAGCTTTGAATCCGCAGAAAAGCTACACAAAACGGCAGCGAAATGAAGCTGAAATCTGAGAGATGGTGCCGCCGCACATCAGTTTCAACAAGTGCCACCCCATAGAGCTGCGTGCCTGCGCTGCCAGCACGCCTGTTAAAGGAATCTGCTCGCTCGCTCGGGCAGGCTCCACAGCGGCGGCACAGCCAATGTCAGCACGACGCAGCCACTTTACGAGGGCGCGCAAGAACGACATTCATGCTTTCGCAATCGCAACTCGTAAGAAGTGCTTATGTAGTATTCCTCGAGCCTTTTTGTGTGAATGGATGTGGAGAGCCTTTCACATTTCATAAATAGAGCAATTCCCTCAAGAACACTTTTTGTAGCAATTTTTGTAATTGTATGCTGCTCCTTTGTAGATACTCACATTGAAACCTTTGTATAGAGTGTTTTTATAAACTTCCTAAACAATTGAATATGATGAAAATATAGCGCACAAAAAGACGAGGACAAGGACAGGAACGGATCACAGGAGACAAACAAGCAGTCTTCCGTTCCTCTCCTTGTCGTTGTCTTTTTGTGCGCTATTTTTTCATCATGTTCAACCAGTGCCAACTTGCCCAGCTTACCACCTTCCTAAAAAATATAATAGGTTCTCGGTATTTTATGTAAACTTAGTGTTGCTTCAAGCCTTGAGTAATATATGTTTCCGGAAGCCTCAGATACGGCAATGGCTAAATTGGTCAGTGTGAACCAGTATTTCTAAACCTCGCAGTGTACAAACACTCGACGGCTGCTTTTTTGTCTGACATTGAGGTTATGCTCGCAGATGGACATGAAGGTTATTCTCTTTTCGCAGTTCCACCTGACAAGGGGATATTACATTACACTGGAGTGCGCTGGGAAAATCGACAAAAATAAGAAGCCCACCATTGTGATCAAGGATGCCGCACAAGGTATCTGGGGCAAGAAGGTGCTTCAGCAAAGGACACTCAGCGGGGCTGTGGGCCCCACTAAGCGGCACCTGGGGGACCTGGCTCGAAAGCAGCTGACCCCCGAGAAAATCTCGGTAGTGGCAGGTAATTAAGCTACATCTGTTTACTATGAATGAGTCATAACTAGTGAAGTTTGTTTTCACTAAATATTACAGACACCGTGAAGTACTGGGGTGAAAAGAAGAAGATTGACGTCACGGAGGCCCTAAAGAACATCAACGGGATCCTGAGCCAAAAAATCCAAGACGCGCGAAGGAAAGACTGCCCCTAGGACTAGGAAAGGTGGCTTAAGATAACTGTCATGAGAGGTGATGGTTGCAATAAATATGAAAAGTAACAATGGCTTTGATTGACTGTATCGACATGCACAAAGTATTGATCTGGGAACTCGAAAGGTCCAAGGTATGTGCATACAACATGGCCAAGCTGGAAATTCGGAGCGGTCCAGTTGGAAATGTAGACAGCTGAATTCAGCTGAAAATGTAAGTAGGTCCAGCTGGAAATCTAGCTGGAACCAGCTGGAAATGTAGCTGAGAACCAGCTGGAAATGTAGCGAGAACCAGCTGGAAGTGTAGCGAGAACCAGCTGGAAGTGTAGCGAGAACCAGCTGGAAGTGTAGCGAGAACCAGCTGGAAATGTAGCTGGAACCAGCTGGATGTGTAGCTAAAACCAGCTGGAAATGTAGCTGGAACCAGCTGGAAATTCCTACCGTTTTCCAGCTGGAACTGGAAATAAAACCTGTTCCATAAACCAGTCCAGCTGGACTGGATTTTTACCTGG